>VWZZ01001977.1:2608344-2623778 GCA_013399095.1 Psophia crepitans | reverse complement strand
GTGGGATGGTGAGAGGGGGCGAGGGGGCGGCAAGGGAAGGGGTGGCTGTGGGTCTGCGGAGGGAGATAAGGGGGGGCGAGGCGGGAGGGCCGTGGACCTGCACATAACCTTGTGCAGAACGTGCGTTCGCGGTGACGGCCAAAGTCACCATTCCTCCCTGATGCGTTGTTCGGCTTCAGGCTGAGGGCAGCCTGTGTGCTAGGCTGCCCCTCCCTGTGTCCCCGCCACGGGGGACCTGCCGCCGCTCCCGGTCGCACTGGAAAGGTACGAGATGTGTTTTATTTCAAGGGGAACACTCAACACAAAACTGCTGGAGCCATCAACATGGCTATCAGAAGCTGAAATACTCCTTCCTTGGGCACTGAAATAAATTAGCAAACACCCTTGGCTAGGAGAAAAATATCTTCAGTGTCACCCTTAAAAAATGCTGCTCTCCTCTGCCCGTGTGAGAGGGCTTGGAAAGTTGTGTGTGGGGGGGGGTGTGTATAACTCACCTGTATCCTTCACAGCATTTACCTGCCTCGGGAAAGGCGTCCTCGATTAACAGAGTGCAAGCCTGAACGGATCAGAACCCAACCCCCATCTGTTCTCAAGCAAGAGCGAGCTCTTGGAGGGGTGCATCAGGGGGTGTGGAGGGAAGCCCCCAGTGGGTGTGCGGCCGGTGCCCCATCCCGGGGGCAGTGCGGTGCTGTTCTGCGTGGCTGCTGCTGAGCCTCTGGGGGGGGGGACAAAATGACTGTCTGACAGACCCCTGCACTTCTTCACACCTTCTGGGATGTTGCAGAGGGCTGTGCTGTCTGCGTTGCAGCAGCCGAGAAGACCGCGGGATTGGCCAGGTCTCTGCTGGTCCTCCAGGACCCAGTTAGCTCCAGTTAGTTGCTTTGATCCATCGCTCTGAGGTTGTAATGCCCGAGATGCATGGGCTGTGTGTTGGCATGAGTCAAGGTCATGGAGGCAGTCACGGTTCTCCTGGTGCTCAAACCAAAGCAGCTGCCTCCCATCAGAACAGTAGCCCTTTGGGTTTTTAACTCGCCGCGGCAGAGCATCGTGGCCTCAGGTGATGGGCACCGTACTGGAGGGAGCTTCCAGGAACCACCACCATAAATCTGTCTTACACGACTTTTAGGTACTTTCCGTATTTTCCAGTATTTCTGCATCATACTGAACAGCGTTACACAGCGCTGAGCGTGTCTCTTACCAGCTTACTACAAGCTTTGTCCCTTTAAATGCTTGACCAAATTAATTCTGAAATAAATTCCATGTATATTGCTGAAGTTTATTCTGCTGTTGAAACATTGTACAGAAATCCTTTATCTGTCCTGAAACTTCAAATAAATCCTTGATTCTGTTAAAATAACCTTTGAAATGTTTTTCATCAAAATGAGTGAAATAGCAAGAATAATAGTTGTTGTAGAATTTGTATCCAGTATAGTTTTGTGCTCCTCAAAATGCTTTTGGAAACGCTGATTGATTTGTAACAAAGCTTGAAATGTCACCAGGAGGAATGAATGAAAAATACGCTACTCTCATGTATGTTGAAGTTGAAATTGGCTCAAAGTTTTAACCTTTAGAGGAGCTCTTTGCTTTTTTTGCTTCTTTAACTTTTCGCAGCAGTCGGAGAGTTGGAAAGATAACCGGGACCAAAATGCACGGAGAGGAAATTTATAAATTGTGCCCTTATTTTTGGCACATGTACAAGAGAGACGTGTTAAAACTCCCGTTCAGTGACAGCAGAGAGGATTGCTGTGGTTAAACTAGAGCCTGCTCCTTTGGGTGAGGGGGGAGGCTGCGCCGCCCCGCTCCGGAGGAGACGTGGGCTGCCTGCGCTCCGCAGGTCGTTTCCTTGCCAGGGGTAGCGATCCCTGCGGCGCCCACGGGCGGGCTGCTCTGCACCCCCAGGGCCTGCGGAAAGCGCCTCTGCTTCCTGCTGGAGCTTCTACGTGTAGGATGGAGTGGTGGGATGGTGCGGGGGCTTTTTAGCAGGACAGGATCGTTGGGGTCCTGGTCAGCGGCTGAAAGCTGGCTGGGCGAGCGGGAGCCGAGTCCTGGCTGGGTTTCCTGCCCAGCTGGTCTTGTTGGTTCAACTCTAAGAGCGGTGTATCAGAGAGCTGGAAATATGTGTGTGGATGGGCTTTGGCTGCTCTAGAATTTGCAGTAATGAAACTGCAAAATTAGGTAAACATTGTTTGAAATCCGTCCAATTTCTGATACAGCGGGAAGCCCCTCCCGGGACAGGCAGGCTCTCCCAGCCCGCCGGCGCCTCTGCGTCTCGCCCTCGCACCCGTCGCTCGCTGGCGTTCCTACAGCCTTCAGCGCCCAGCGGTTTTCACTCCTCAGCTTGGAAACGTGCGGTGCCTTCTAGGGTTTGCTGCTTTATTTTTTTATTTTTATTTTTTCCCCGTGCCACGATGCTGGCGAGGAGAGGAGGGGGAGCAGGAGGTACTGAGCAAAACCAGGTCCCCATGTTCACGTGATGGTTTACAGGTAACACCAGAAGAAAACCCAGCAGGTTCTGAAGTTCCAGTTCATGCCTGTGTTGAAACTTGCTGCCCCACCGGAGATGGAGTAACCAGCCCCTTACTGCAGCGTGTCTGTGAATGCTGATGTCTGGAGGGAGCTGCACGGCGAATGAATGGGACTCCTGCAAATGGGCTGGCTTAATCCTGGCGCTGCCATTACAGGCCTCTCTCACCTTGTTTCTAGATTTTTTTTTTAGCAGAAAAAGGCTCAAAATGAACCCACCGATCTCACTTCAGCCTCTCAATATGTTTGTACAACATGAAGAAATCAATGTCTAACTAGGATTTTTTGGGAAGCAGAGGATCCATGGAGATTACTTTTCTATTTCAGTGCAATTCCGTGTTTTACTGCTGCATAGACTCACTAGTTAACAAGGCATCCCTGAATACGAGGGCCGTGTTATATTTATTGCTGTGCTGGCATGTGAAAATCAATCCTTGTGCTTTTTATTGGTGACCACACGCTCTCTCTGGTGTCACTATCATTGTGTCCGTCGTTGACTGACAGCAGCCAACAATCAAACGCATTTTTATCATTCCGATCCCTGTCCGATCCAGAGGGCAGGGAGTGTCCTTGCGCCTCCTGCTCTTCCCTGGCGCTGGGAGGATTCCCAGAGCCGTTGTCTGACGGTTTACTGTGGTGAGGAAGCGTGTTGGCATCAAGCAGGGATGCAGCCAGGGCGGCAGTGGAAGGGCTGTGCAGCGGCAGAGCACCGCCTTTGTCCGAGACTCCTCCGTACGGATAAAACCGTCCCTTCGATTCCAATGCCATCCTTTCTCCCTGGAATCTAACATGAGCCCACTGAAGCACCTGACAGTAATTCTTCCCATTTGTACTGGGCTAACGGGCAGTTAATGATGGTTTTGTGCTGGGCTGGGGAAGGGTGATAAGAGGAGGAAAAAAATGTGTCCTTGGAGAGCAGCACATACGTACCCTGGATCTCTGCCTGGGCTCTTTACCTCATCTGGGGAATGAAAAGGAGATGGCTTAAATGAAATTTGAGTGTGATAATCTTCTGGGAAGCCTGAGCGGGGTGGGAGCAGACTGCTGGAGGGAGACCTGTCCTGGGCTTCCTGGACGCCTTGGCTGGGAGGTTTCAGGGATGGCCGGGGGAGCTGCTCCGCAAGCCACCAGACTGGCTGCAAGGGCTCGATCCTTCGCGTTTTGAAGTCCCTAGGAGCTAAGTTAGTTATAACACTTCATTGCCTTTTTAGCTTTCAGTATCTGATTAAAAAGGTTTGATTACTGAGTTTGAACTCAGATTAATTTAGTTAGGCCACCACAACTAATGACGTTTACACTGTTAGCTTCAGATATCAGAATCTAAGTACGACATACAATCTCCACCACGCTCGTAACGAGAAACACCTACTCTGTATCAGACCTATGGAAACCCAGCTTAGTGTGTAGTGCTCATGGAAAAAAAAGCTTTAACCTGAGTATGTTAAATTTCTCTTCCTTTGGCTGATAGTCCTCTGCATGTTAGTCTCATGACTGCTTTGAAGAGTTTTGAATTAATGTTGGAATTATTCATTCGGGTAGTGGAAGCATCTGTTTCAGTGTTACATCCTTGTCTGGTATTTCTTCATTATATACGGGGTGGTGCACTAGGAAGGCACTTCGGATGCAGGTTATAAAAATACCACAAAGGCACAGAAAACATTTGTTCGAAGAGTGCTCTGTGAATTCATACACATTTCTTTTAGAAAAGATCACAGATAGATGGGTAATGGTTATTATTGCTCCTTTCCAGGGCCACAGGGATTAACCGGGGAATGGCCGCAAAGGGAGCAGTTACTGGTAGCTGGTTCTGATGCGGCTGTGGGTCAGAGGGTTACAGGTCAGGGGGAGTCTGGGTTCAGAAAACGGGGAGCAGGGAAGCTCGATTCCTCGGGGCCCACAGAGTTGGGCTAAAGAAGCTTGGCCTGTCCAAGGGAGGAAGGTCTTAAACCAGTTGTAAGTCATGTAGGACTCACAGCAGTGGGTGAAGTCAGGGTGAGGAACCAGGAGGAGGTGGACACCTTCAGCTCCCAGTAAGCCCTGGCAGGGCTGGGACGCACAGTAAGGGCTGGACCCCACCACCTGCTGATGGATAAACCTTGGCCATAAGGGAACCCTGCAGTTGGGTGGGGACTGTGCGGCCGGTTATGAAATCAAACAGCTGGAGGCAGAGGAGTTTGCCTGCGGGTTCAGCATAGTTGGACGAGGGCTGATACCCACATGGGTGAGATGGTTATGCTCTGTTCTGGAGGGGGCTGCATTAGGGACAGTAGGATCATCACAGCTCCAGGCTTAGATACCAGTGTCTTGGCTGACCATGGAAAGCCTTCAGTTGAGGTTAAATCTTGTGTCCCTGAAGACAAAAGGCTTGTACTGAGTTTTATGTGAGCTGTAAATTGCTGGGCTGTGGTTAGGGCCGAGGTTAGGTTTTGGGTTAGGGTTCAGACTAGCGTCCTCAGGAACCCATTTTACTCTTGATCCTCTAAATCCCTGCTGGGCATGAAAGGCTTATCGTCGGTTATCAAATGATAGTGATAGCTCCCTCAGCTGTTTTTAAACCCAGGTTTGGTGCAGATGTTAGATGAATTTTCAGAGGAACAGAGTGCTCAAGAACTTGATTCATTAATAGATCTTGGCCCACATTTTGTAGGTCTTTGAGGAACCACCAGAAAACCATTTTTTCCTGCCCTTCTTTTGAAGCCTGACCCTATGGTACGTGAACAGTTGCCATAAACTCAACTCAGAAGAAAATACGTATCATTTGTCAAGGAAAGTAGCAGCACATGTTTTAGCCCTACAGCCCTGCAGGTTTTCAGATACTATGCAATAAAACAAGCCAGTCTGCTCTTTCCTTTTGAAACCTCAAACCCAATTTTAAGTCTGTTTTCTCCTTAGAATTCACCCTGTACCTTTTCTCTTTCTGGAAGACATCCTAGCCCCAGGAGCCTTGTCTGGCTGGGGGGTAATCCTGCCAGTATTGCCCCCTTTGAAGGGGAGCCCTAAGCCAAGGCCAAGGTCCCTGCAGTTCAAGCCTGCCAACCTCCCCACCAGGAATGTCCGTCTGCCCACTCCCCCATGGCTCCTTCTGTGCTGCACCTTCGCTCCTCCTCATCCTCAGTGCCTCAAAGTAATTACGGGAGAGACAGTTGGGTGCAGAAAATGGTGACTAGAAGAAGAAAGAGGGGGGAAACAGAAGTGTGAGAACAAAGGCTGGAAGGAATTTCTGGGGGGTTTCTCATGTTTCCCAACTTCCTGCGGTTCCTCCACGAGGATGCACACTTCACAGCTGAGACAGTCATCTCTGCAGCCTGGTTTTCTTGGCTTGAAATTCTAATCTGGGCCAAATTCCAAGCGTTTACTCATTTAGATTAGTAAATGTAAGAGAAATTAAAGATGAAGATGTATTATCAGAGTCTTTAGCTTCTGTGTAATATTAGTGCATGCCTATGATGTTGTCGTTACATCAGTTCTTGAGAAGTAGAAATTGCTTTCAATAATCTAATTCTTTCTTTATTTTATTGCATTCTTGTATTGCTTCCTTGACCTTGCGTCTCTTCCCTGAGTTATAATAGTTTTTTACCAATTTTCCTTGAATATCTACATCTTCAGGAATGTCAGAAAACTAAATGGCATATCCATTCTCTTTCACTCGTAACCGAGCATGAAAACGGGGTGTGCATAGACAGTTTATAGAGCTTAAGGCTGGGCAGGACCATCTGATCGTGTGTTCTGACCTTGCCTGTGCCACAGGCTATGGATTTCTCCCCCTGCCCTTGGATCGACTGCTGTAGCTTACATAGGACTAAAACAAAGAGTAAGTGGAGGCATCCGGCTTTCATTCGGAGTCTGCAAAAGATGGACAGCACTCTGCTTTCCAAAGTGACTTGTTAATTACTAGCATTGGCAAGTACCTATGCTGTATTTGTGGCTTGAGTTTATCCATCTCACAGCGTTTTCAGATATTGTTTCCCGTTACTCCTCCATGCGGCGTTTTCTCCAGGCACAGTCGCTGCAGTAAGGGAACCCTGTCGCCTCTCCCCGCAGAGCCAGCCGACCCGCACCCCGGCGTTCCTGTCCTCCCATGGAACATGCTCGCTCCAGCCACAGTGGCAAAGAAATCTTGTGCCAGATTTCTGCACTTTCTCCAGTTTTCTCCCTTGTTCCGAAGTGTGTGGATAAGAGACCCGTGGCAGCGCTGCTGCCGGCGGTGGTACCGCTGCCCGCGGGTCCGTGCTTCAGGGGGGTGTGCTGGGACGGTGCCTGGGGTGAAGCGCCGGCAGGGTCACTGGGGGGCACGCGCTCTTTTAAAGCAGCTTTTAAAGCAAATGGGATTTTTTACCCAGCGAGCACTGACTTTCATTCATTTGGTTTATCCCAAACCAGTTTGGTTTGGTTCAAAGCACGATACTCCCACCAAATATATTTTTTTTGGAGGGGATTGATGTTTCAATGAAAATTGGTTTCTGTGTCAAGTATGGATGATAAAAAAGGGCCTGGCTCACATGCTGTCCTTAAATAGCCTCTGCTGCTGCCACCATCACAGGCAGGATAGTGTGCTGGGTGGGCAACTGGTCTAATCCGGAAGAACTTTTCTTATATTCTTATTTGAGGATCCAAAATTTGCGTTCTAATAACTTTCCAGTGACTCTTCATGAAGGACTATGGCTTCCTCCAGAACAGTTTGTTCCAGCTTGCCCAAGGACTACGACATTTGTTTTGGCTGGGCTTGCTCAAGGCCAGGCTTGCACGTTGCCTTTCATCAAGCGTCATGTAGCACCCCACTTAATTAAAAGTATCCACAGCAGTGCCGGTGTTTGAGCAGAGCTGAGTTCGTATCCGGAGTTCCGCTTCGAAGGAAATCGTCACGGGAAATCATGTGTTTTGTATCTCTGTCTTTTATGTAACAGTTAATGCCAGTGATTATTATAGAGAAGCAAAACATCTCTCATATTCTGTCCTTTAAACAAAGGGATTTAAAGATTACCAGCCCATTAAAAATCATCCTCCCTTTTAGAAAATAAATAAAGGCTCATACCTCTTGCTGTGCAATTCTGAGTGGGGTATTGAATGCTTCGGACTTTTCAGTAAGTGATACTGTAACTTGTCATTAACTGCTTCTCCATCACGAGTAAGAGCATCATTGATGTGAAGGGTACCCAGGATTACCCTGTGATCCCCACGGACAGGCTGCCACACCGGCAGAAATCCCAGTGCCGCACCGAGACTTAAAGGTCTTGATTCAGGGAAGGCAGTTGTGGTTGTGTTTCACACGATGTGCACGTGCCAGGGTGTCTCTCAGCGGGGAATTAAATCCCAGATGTTTGTTATAAGCCTGACCCAACTCATGCTCTTCTTCAACCCAGGCAGCAGCGGCGTTCCTGAGGAGGCAGACCCACCCCCTGCCCAAAGCCCCCCTCAGCCTGAGAGCCGCTGGGTTTTCCCTTTCTGCTGGGTAGGAGAGATGCCCACGTGTGGCGGGGAGGCCGATGGTCGGTGACACTTGCGCGCTGTCCATTTCTGCACCTGAAGACTGCACAGACAGCATCGTACCTGGCAGGGTGCATTGCAGCCAGTCACCTAGTAGGCAGGATTCTGCATTTGCATTTGTTTCTGAAACGCATCTGATTCTCCGTGACACAGTTTTTCAGGGTGAACATCCATCAGCTGAACGGTCGGCATCTTCTCCTGCCCCTAACGCTGCCCCTCCTTTGGCTGCACATGGAGACAGCTCCTGGGCGAGGACGTGGGAGCAACTTGGCCTGGGAGTGTAGTGGCATCCCTGAGCAAGACACATGCGGGATCCTCGGGAGTTTTCAGTGACCATGTTTCTTGTGGAAGGGAACTTTTCTCTGACTGTTCCCAAAGGATTTTGAGATGGCAGGAAGCCTAGCTGTGTTTCAATGCTCTTTGTAAAACCAGTCCTGCTGGCATCTACGTTTATGATGTCTGTGAGGTTTCCTCCCACGTCCTCAGCTCGCAGTCCTGATGCTGTATTCTGCAGCCTGAAACCCCAAGCGATCCGGGGGCTGGGCTGGATCCTTTACTCCTCCCATGTGGTTCTCATTAAGGTTCTCATTAAGGTTCTCATTAAGCCTTAACGCTGCCCAGGGGAGTCACAAGCACCTGCCCGCACCCTCGCGGCTGGGCCCAGAGCAGACCCGCAGCTGTGGTGAGTTATAACCCCAGCAGCTCCTTCTTCATCCTCAGCTTTGGCTGGGAGCTGGAGGGTGTTTGGTGTCTGGCCAAGTGATAGCGGGATTGGGAGATGCTATGGAGCTCCTTCATCCTTCCCTTTCTGTGCTGGTTCTTCAAAAGCCGCTGGCAGTACGCTTTAGGTAAGATCTGAGGGTTCCTGTCATTTCACCGTGTGTTTGTGTGGATAATAAGGAAAACAAGTTTGGGCTTTTTTCTGATGGTGAAAGGGATGCCTAGAAAAACCAGAGCATGGCATTAAAAATAGCTGTGGGGACTCTGCTGTGCTCCTTGCAGCTTCTGTGTTGTTCTGCTGTTAACCATGTGCACCCCGAGCTCCTGCTCCTTCCTCCAGCGGGTGCCCAGAAGCAATAGGTAACCCAGTGTCACTGAACTCGTGCTGCCGTGCAAAACTTTAGTAGGAACCCACACGTGTGTGTGCTGGCAGATAAGTGTGTCAGTACCAAGCATTTAATGCAAATGGAGGATTCTGCTGTGGTAGCATTGTCGGATTGTTAGAGTTTTCTATTTTAATAACTCCCTAAAGGAACTTTAAAACCCGACGTTGATTTTTGGGTGGAAGCCCTGCATCGCAGGTGCCTGTTCTGCCTTGGTCTGCGTTTGCACCCCCAGCTGACAGATGGCTGTTGGGGAAGGTGGGGTTGTGCCCTGCCAGGCTGGGCTTCTAGTCTGCAGAAACCATTTCGGGGGTGTCGTGGCAAGCTGTCCCCACGTGTGAAATGGCGGCGTACTCTGTGCAGTGCTGTTCTTGGTCTGTGTGTACATAATCATTTTGGTTAAGTAGAAAAAGTAATATTCTATTCATTTAAATATTGTAACATCTGACATAGCTGCAACGCTACGATATTAATGGCTCACTTGAGGCCAATTCTTCTACTCGAAGGGCTTTTGCCATCGCAAATTCATCATGCAGGCATCAGGCAAAGAGTTATCATTCACTTTTTTCCATGAAGGACAGATATTGATATTCTCCCAAGATGTGAAAGTAGATCCCCTTATCAGCGGTGCTTAGCTTGCAGGCTGTGTGCAGGGGCTTCTTTCAGCGGCAGTACTGTGCGATTGAGAAGCCCCATGTAGCATCAGAGAGCTCCACTTTCCTGTAGAGCAGTTATGGGAACACTCAGATGTTACATCTCAACCTAAAAAGCTGGCTTTTTGTTGAGCTTTGTGTTCTTCATTATGTATCCTGCTAGATACAGGCATTTTGGTGAGCTTCTGTGCTTTGAAATAGCTTGAATGCCAATTGGAGACAAGGACAGATGTCTCTGACTAGCCCAAGGCATTGCTCACCGGGCAAGGAGGACCTGAACAAGGGCTGGGCTTAACTTAAAGCTCTTCCTCAGTTTCCCAGCGAGACTTTGAGCAAGTTGCTGCGGCTTGTTGCGCTTCCATCCTTCATTGGTGAAATGCACAAAATAGCATCTTTCTTTTCACGCACGAGTCCCCAGTGTGCTACTGAGGAGTGTTGTGGCACAGAAATCCTTTTTAACGCGTATTTACGTGTGTAGCACAGCAGGCACTTCCCCTGGGCTGAGGTCTCGGCTGCGGCGTGGCAGCAGTGAGATCCCGCAGCCCGGCTGCCGGCCTCCCAGGGCTTGCCGAACAGCACGGGGGCGAGTGGGAATGCAGGGTGAAATGGTGCCGTTGCGGCTCAGCGGTGTGCTGATGCTGCGTAGGGAATGTGAAAACCTCCTGGGCTGACAGCTGTGAGCAGGGCTTCCAGCCCCCGCTTTGGAAGCCAGACGTGGCAGAGGCGATGCTCTCTTTAAGCCTGCATCCCAGGCTCATGTAACATGCAAGGCAGTGCATTAAAAACCCAAGGCTCCATGGGTTTTGAGGAGTCCAGGAATGTTCTCCTATGGTAGCGTCCCAGGTTTGCCTAAGGAAGGATCTAGTAAATGCCAGTAAAATTAATGAGCTGCTTTTGTCTGGTGGGTCTCCGGTGATGGGTGATTTGGAGTAGCAATGAACATGCAGTCTTGGTGCTGCCAGTGAAGGTCTGAGCATTATTATGGAGGGCAGAATTGATTGATTTCCTTGTCTAAATTATTCGCAAGCTTAGTCATTACTTTTGTAGCTGATAATTTCACTGAAGCTTGGGACCTGCCATATTATGGCTTATAAAAGTTTAACCATCGGTGAACTCTTAGGCAATAAATCACCGTGGCGCTGTATTGCTCTTAAAACTTCATGGAAGCACGTGGCTGAAACACCAGGAGAAGGGTGGCGGGTTGCGGGTACGGCACGTAACGCCGAGGGGTCGCAGCGAGTTTCGCGACTCGCATCCCGATGCAGTCCAACCCTTACGCGTGGGTGTGATCTTAAACTTACCCTCCGCAAGCCACGTCCTGCGGCACTCTGCGAGGTTCAGATCCTGCTTCGCAGATGGTCCAGTGGTTCTTTTTTCTGCTGTTCCCAAGCACGTACAGCAAGGCCCCTGCTGACCCTCTCGGATGAGGGCATTTGGCTCGCCGGTGATCGCCTGCGGGTCGCAGGTTGTCCTCGACAAGCACGGGCGACCACAGGGGCCATCTCCTCAGTGGCGCGGATGTGTTTCAGGTTCGGTTTCAGCAGAGCTGTGCCAAGACAAGCTTTCAGTGTTGGTGTTTCGGGTTTTTTAATTTACACTTGGCTGTTTTTCTGCCTTTCCCTTCAGAAGGCCATGTAGCTGTCTGCAGAGCGCGCCGTGAAATTATTTGAAACCTCTGAGACAGCAGAGCCTGGGCTGGTCCAGAGGCGGTATATTTATTTAATAATACACGTCGGTTTGTACTGCGCGCTGTGCTGTGGAGCACGTGCCTGCTGTGCTGGGGTCGGTTTTTGGAGGGGGGGAGGGTGCTTAGGTTTGGTTTTAGTATCTTAGCTAGGCTTTAACTAGCGCTGGGTGAGGTTACGTGTGCGTTTAAACGCAAGCTGTGCTTAAGTCTAGAGTTACTTGGAATAGCTTTCGTCTGGTGTGACTGTAAGCTGATTAGATCACGTTTGGCTTCTGCAGGTTTGAGAAGCTCCCATTAAAGGTAATTAAAGTGCTTGGCAGAAGAATGGAAATTGAAGAATTCGGTGAACAGTATAGCTGGCTCCCTAATTCAGCAGGGCACTGTAGGTGTGTTAATGCACATCGTCCCTTGTGGTGACCTACCTTCTCGTTAACAGACCTGCTCACCACCCCGCATGTCTCAGCGTGGGAACCGCGGGTTTTCCACTCGCAGCGTGGTCCGGGACCCCTCGTCACACCGCCCCTGCAAAACTCTCCCGACCCTCTTATGGTGGTCAACAGATATTGTTTATTAGTTTAAGTTGCTGAGGGAAAGGAGCAGAAATAGAATGTGGCTAAACCATTCTCTGTAGTCTGGCGCATGGTGCCTGTGCGGAGGCTGGTCATCTTGGTTGCGGTTCTACAAACGGACCTTTCGGAGGTGCTCACCTACGTAGATGGCACAAAAAAGCGTCGTTACTTTTAAGAAATTGGGTTTCACAGAATCACAAGGGTTGGAAGGGACCTCGAAAGATCATCTAGTCCAACCCTCCCCCCCCCGCCAAGGCAGGTCCACCTAGAGCACATCACTCAGGAACGTGTCCAGTCGGGTTTTGAATGTCTCCAGAGAAGGAGACTCCACAACCTCTCTGGACAGCCCGTTCCAGGGTTTCCTTCTGACAGCCGATGGGGAATCGGTGCGTTGCAGGCTGATGGGGGGAGGGGGTGCTGTTCATTTCTTCAGAAGTTATTGCGGCGTGTCAAAAATGCTGTTTTTTCATAGCATACGGAGCGGTGTGTGCCTGCCTTTGTGACACGACCTATATAACGACGGTGTCAGAGCTATCATTGTTACACGCTGGAGGTTCTGAGTTTCTGAGAACTTATTCAGAGAAACAATCCAGGTTTTTAACAGCAGACTTAGCTGAACATGGGGTGCAGAATCCGGCCCCCTCAGCCTGCCCCGCTCTGCGAGGACTTGGATCAGCTCCTCTAGGTAATGCCCTGCAAATGAGATTCCATGCCATGACAGTTGTAAGAGCAAGGCTAACTTTTCCTGCTAGCAAAAATAATAATAACTTTTTAAAAGACTAAGAAGAAGAAAAATAGTGGCTGTTAAAAATCTGGCATTACTGTTTATTTGCTGTCTCTGTCCTGCCTGCCCTACCCATCTCTCCTATTTCTCCATTCTGGTTAGAGCGGTAAGACCAAGTTTATTAAACTGCAAGTCCATAGCAAACACCTTGATAATCACGTCCTGCCAGCGCCAGCTGAAAGCTGCCAATGGTTCAAAACCCCTTAACTTCATAGAGCAATTTTTGTATGTAGTGCGTTCTGCCCAGTCCTTCAGGAGTGCAGATTTATACCAGCACGTGGTCATCTGGAAAGCAGCTTTTTTGTCGTAAGAATCTGAAATGGGAACCTGGCGGTAGCGCTTCTGCAGGACTTCTCTGACACCGGCGCTTAATTGCCGAGGGGTCGAGTCCGAGGTGCGTTGGAGGTGGATGATGCACAGGGATCTTGTGTGGGACATGACTTCAGCAAATGCTTTGCCTCCAGCTCTTCCGTCCCTGGAGTGAGTCCCCTCCAAGGGTCAGGAGAGACAGGAGCGGCGCGTCGGGATGGTGAAGTGGCTGTTAATTGTGTGTGTGCTTGTGTACGCCCACACACCTAACGCCCACAGGCAACGCAACTTGTGCGTGCAATACGGCACGGAGCAGCCGCAGGGACGGCGATGGTGAAAAGGTGATGGTGGGCTCGAGGGCACAGCTTGAACCCCAAAAAGGAGAGAGGAGTCGCAACAGCGGTGCGCGAAGGCGGCAGTGAATCAGCATCAGAACAGCTTCTGCTGGGGCTGGGACATCTGTCCTGCTCGTGACACCGTCCTTCCTCGGCACTGCCGGGCTAAGGGCATCTGCCCGTGCGTTGGTCTCGTGAGACATCATGTTCTGCTCCACCACCGCTGCAGTGTGTCACTGTGGGCTTTAGGTGCCACTTAATTTGCTGCTTACAGCTGCATCTTTCCAGTTGCAATATGTTTATTAGCATAGGGGACTTCTGACAACTTAATGGTGCTGATTCAGCTCCGTAGTCCAGAGGAAGCCTGTTCTCTGTCTGTTCCATCAGGATATGGGGAAGAGTTTTGATGGGCAAAAACTATTTCTGGTCAGGGTGTGATTTCTGGGGAGCGGTGCCGGGCCTGCCAAGCCACTGGGAGATGCGCTGGAAATGTAAAGGGTATGTTCTTGCTTTTACTTCTGTGTGTTCAAAGGGAGGGAAAAAAAATCATTAGAAAGTTGAAAGCTAGCATGTTTCCTTACCACCCGTGGAATTACTCTTCAATATTAGAGCTTATTGTGTAAATTACCAGCACAAGAAATGACTGGGAAACCTGCAGCTAAACTCCCTCATGAGGCTTTGCAGCCGTCTGTAAGTCTTTTGAATTGTACTCTCCAAGCTTATGATGTATTTAGAGCCCCTTGAGCAAATTACAGATTTGCATTAATTCCCTATAATTTCCTATATAAGCACACAGTTGTTATCCGTTCTGTTTTATTATAAAAATTCTTCAATATATATTGAGAGAATTAAACGGCACTAATTAACCTCAACTCTGGTAGTGGTTCTGGGTGGGTCTAGTTTCACTTACGTTAAGAAGTCCTACTCTTCCTTTCCCATTCCTGATTCTCCTATGACAATTTAACTGTGTGCATAGGGTTCACAACAAATTTGTCACTATTTGTCTGTCTTAACTCGTCCAGCTCTGTCTCTGTCCCCGTGGCAGTTCGTGCATCTCTGTTGGCATCACTGGAGGTGCCTACCATTCATCCTGGCAGCACAACATTCATATGGAGCCTTGAAATACTTTTAGCTCTTTCTCTGTTCCTTCTGTTCAATCTACGTGATTAAAGAAGTTGAAATCTGCAAAGATGGACACCAAATCAATGCGGAGAGATAAAGATGTCTACTCATGTTTATTTTTCCTGCAGGATACATTCCTTTATAAATCCTTCATGGCACATTAAAAATTGACTCTTCCTTGTCTCAGTGAACAAAATAATTGTGCATCACCGAATTTCTCCTTGGAAAGCACAGAATGGATTGCTGTGGCGCTTTACTCAATATTTAATCAAATTCATTAAAAAAAAAAAATGAAGAAAAAATCATTCTGATATGTGAGGAGCCCAGGAACTTCAAACCAGCAGTTGCTTAACAGCAGCAAGCAGTTCCTTCAAGGATGCTCTACGAAGCATGGTTAATGCGGGCTATTAGGAAACATAGGAAATGCATCAATATTTAGAAACCACGCCTGAAGAGTTGTTTAAAAAAAACACAACAAACTACTTAGACAATAAAAGTGTATTGTTGGAATTAACTAGTCTGGATCTTAAAGAAAATGTTAACCTTGCTTCGACTGCAAGTGCTCGTTAGCCATGGCACAGCCCTTGTTTCATGGGCCGGCACGTTGCGTGCGATGGCTGCTTCACGCTTCCCGGCCGTAATTCCCTCAGACGGCCGGGAAGCGCCAGCCTCTCTCAGCAGGATGTTTGCTGAGCACGGAGCCTTTCAGAAGGAAGGAAAAGGTAATTTTCTAGTGTTTGAAGAAAAATATGAAAGCATACTTCATGCTGTAGCTCTAAGTCACCTTAAATCTTCCTTTTTTTTTTTTTTTTTGAGTGCATGTTGAAAAATCACAGAATCCCAGACTGGTTTGGGTTGGAAGGGA
>VWZZ01001977.1:2536514-2608184 GCA_013399095.1 Psophia crepitans | reverse complement strand
GCAGCCTTCTCTGCTCCAGGCTGGACAAGCCCAGCTCCCTCAGCCTGGGTGACTGGTCTAGAGAAAATGCAAGTTCCTGTGAAGCTTCAGCAAGTGTAGTATATTTAGAGAAGAGTGAAGTAACAGCACCTGCACTTGTAAAGGAACGTTTGCCACTCTTGCCATCATCCCCTTTGGGTTGTGTGTGTGGTGGGGTGTTTGCTAGTGCTGGTAAGGATACTGTTTGTAGAAATGCCTTCCTCCTAGTGTTCCTCAGAGAAGGTAAGCCTAGAAGAGCCCCATACTTGGAGCAGAAGATGTTAATAGTTGCAGTAGTGTCTAGCCCCGGAGATGACCGTCTCCAGCAAAGACAGCTTTATCTTTGTAAGCAGAGCTTATGTTCTGCAGAGGGGCAGGGTTGGGAGGCTCAGGTGGGCGTATGGTGATCCTTGAAGTGCCTGGCAGCCTTTGGGTGGGGAAGACTCTTCTTGTTGCTCACAGCACCGCAGTGCATGTTCCCTCCCACCACTAACCATACTATGACTAAAGCTGGTAACGGAGCTGTTCAGTACGGGTTCGTTGTGAACATCTGTTCAGTGTGAAGGTAAGGCCACCCAACGTAACTTCCACACAGACCATGGAGCGGGGTCAAGGTGTAACGATTAGTGTCTTCCAACGGGTAACCCAACCGACGCTTCAGAAGCGCGGTGTTGGCGTGAGGGTGTGCGTGGGTCTGTGGAGGGAGAAACGGCAGCTTCAAAATGCTCATGGTGAACGCCTGCTGTCGTAGGCTTGGCTTTCATCTCCTGTAAATAAGGTCAGTCGTCTTGTGGTAGATTTAACACAAGATTGAGACAGAAATGAAACGTGTCAGTCTTACCATATCGCAGCACGTTTCTGGGGGTGTTTATACAGAGTGAAATATGTGAGGTATAATATTGAATGAAAATTTTTTTCTTCTTTTTTTTTCAAGTGAATGTCTTGAATTCAAGTAAAACTAATAAAAAAAGGGAGAAATATTACCAGCATTGAGTCTTTTGAAAATCATGTCTCAGGACCTAACAAAACACAGGATTAACTTCAATCTCAATATTTTATAACTTAATAAAATTTTGTCTCAGGAAAAGGTGGGGATCAACCTCTGGGGTATACATAGGTAGTGCTTTGAAATGTCTTTCTTCCACTGCAAAAGCTTTAAATACGTGAAATTATGTGGAAAGAGAGCTAAGATCGTGCAGAAACAAAATCACCTTTGGGTCAGGACCCAAAGGGTGTCACTGCTGTCCAAAGCTAGGAGGTGGTAGCGTCAGGAACATGGTGGGTCCTGTTAAGTGAAGTGTCTAATGTGGCTAAATGCGATTAATCGTTCAGTGTGGTTGTTTGTCTTTGGCTGAGATCTTGGGAGTACTGGTGGTAATTCACGGCCTCTCTGCTCGGCAGTGTGCAGATGTAGATCAAGGAGGTGCTCTAGGTGGTCCTGCCTTGGCGGGGGGGGTTGGACTAGATGATCTTTTGAGGTCTCTTCCATCCTCTGTGATTCTGTGAGGTGGCCCAAGGTCCTCAGGAGGAGCAGTACAGCCCTTGTGTTACTTCTCTGAAGCCTTCTCCTCCTGTGCTGACCAGCAGGTGTTTCTAAGGGGAGGATCTAGGTGGGTCTCTGGTGGCTTCACCGAGCCTGGGCAGGAGCCAGCCAGGCCACATGGCAGATGCAGCCGTGGCGCTCGGTAACGCAGTCTGACAGAAACCCAAGGGTTTAGGCAGAGACAAAGTGGGATGTGTTGTGCCCTGTGTTGCTGTGATTTGATGTGATGCAGTGCGTGCTGTGTACAGCTCCTGTGAATGCTGGTGGTGAAGGCACCAGTGATGTAAAATACTGAATGAATTTAAAAATGAGAATTTAATTTTAAGAAGAAACTGGGACTTGTTTTGAAACGAGGAAGAGTACTTTGGCAAGAGATGCCATCAAACCTGATATGCCTTAACCCTACTGAGGCTTTGTCAAAGCAGCGCTGTTTAGATGAAGAGCCCCACCTCTTTCGAGGAAGACTTTAGCCAGCTCTGGCTTCTCTCCCTGTTCCCCACCTGGGGTCGGTGGTACCTGTTGGACAGTTCAATCTCCACGGTGCGGTTTGGGTCCCCCCTCCAGCTGATGCCATGTTTGACCCCTCACAGCCCCGACAGGACTCTGGGACGTGCCGCGAGGTGAGCGATCCCCGC
The DNA here is from genome assembly GCA_013399095.1 of Psophia crepitans. Lineage (NCBI taxonomy): Eukaryota > Metazoa > Chordata > Aves > Gruiformes > Psophiidae > Psophia > Psophia crepitans. Next base: position 2,605,988 of record VWZZ01001977.1, on the reverse strand, counting down.
TCAGCTGTCGGGCACCTCCACGCCTGAACAACAACCCGCTCCTTGCCCCTGGCAGCGCTGCTCGGGGTACCGCTGGCATTTGGTCCCGGCGCTTGTGGAGAACAGGGAATGCTGCTTTTAATAAAGAGCCAGACTGCCCTAATGTATTAAATTGTTAAATGAATTAACCTGACTTTCTGCAAAATGTGTTTTAAAACGGATTTTATGCCTGCAGTACTGGCATATACTGAAACCTGTGGGGAGGAACTCAATAAAATGCTGGCAGCCTGGGGACTTATTATTTATGTAATTTTTGAAGGTTTTCATCTTTCTGGAGCCTGTAAGCAGATGGACTTACAGCATTTGATTTCCCTGGATCCTAATTAAAGCTGGGAACATTGCAGTTAAGGAATTAAGTGACCATTACTTAATTTTTCTCCCATGAAGATCTTTTTTCTTTCTTTTTTCACACTTTCCAAGACTGCGCTGACTTTTCATTTGTTTTGACAGCATTTTGCAGTTCTCATGTGATTCAGAGGGAGTCTAAAGCGGGGTTTGGATTGACACATCATTTCTGAAATGTTGTTGGAGAGGGGCTGGTTGCAGGGCAGGGGGGGCCAGGCCAAGGGGAAGGGCCTGAAGCTGCAGGAGGGGAGCTGGAGCTGAGCTGGGAGGCAGCAATCCTTCCCTGGGAGGGTGCTGAGGCCCTGGCCCAGGGTGCCCCGAGAAGCTGTGGCTGCCCCTGGCTCCCTGGCAGTGCCCAAGGCCAGGTTGGATGGGGCTTTGGGCAGCCTGGGCTGGTGGGGGGTGTCCCTGCCCATGGCAGGGGCTTGGAACTGGATGGGCTTTGAAGTCCCTTCCAGCCTTCCAGTTTGCCTTGTGCAACACGTTCCCAGTGGCCATGGCCCTGATGGCTCGGTGTCGGTGGGCGCTCTGATTGTTGGCGTGGTGGCAGCGTCAGGCGCTTCATAAGCATGTGTTGTTCTGTCCTCATCACCCCTGTGAGGCAGAAAGGGGCCATCACACCTCTGTGGGTGGAAGGGGATAATGGATGCCTGCGTCTCCATATGTCCTCCTGCATTTGGTGCACGCCGACCTTATGATCGTACCTTCTGTTCAGTGCTGTCGCTCACCAGGTACGTTAGGTATCTGTTGAAACAGTGTTCACAGCCTGGCAAATGGAAGAAACCCCAAACCAACAACCAAAACCCTGCCAGATAAATCCTATTGCTACTGCGTGTAACACGACTTTGGACATGACCCTGAGTTTCAGATCCCACCAGTCTTGCTGATGCAGAGTAACCTGCTCATCGCGCCGTCCCTTAGCAGATGACAGCCGACAGCCCTGTATGATGATGTTATTAAGTTAAATTGTGAGTTACAAATGTAGCTTGGGGTTTAATGCCTCCTGATGGGTACAGCTTTACATTTACATTTGCATGACATTGATTTTTGCTGAGTCATCATCGCCAAAGTTTGAAACGATAATAATTGCGGTGTGGCTGTTTCAGCACTCTGGGGGCTGCTTCTGCTGCCCTTCTGGAGGGCCTTGCAGGCGGGGGTCCAGACCCAGCCGCAACGCTGACTTATGCCACAACCTTAAAGTCCCAAATCCGCATCTGCTAATAGAACAACAGAGATCTGTACAGCATCAGTGCTAAAAAATAAAATAGGTGAACTAGATGTCCCCGGCACAAAAGGCAGGGCAGATTACAGCTGAAAAATGGCTTGTGTAGGGGTGTTCATCGGGTGCGGTTTCGCTGTCTGGCAGCACAGCACTTACACTGCGATGTGTTATTGCGTGGCCTGACAAACAAGTGTTTTTATGAGCCTGCAAGGAACTCCCAGAGAAGTATTTTTTAAATTATGTGGCAAAAAAGTAATTGTTTGTGTTTCCAGGTGTTTTTCCTAGTGAAGGGTTTTGGAACGGCATAAAACATTTCTGTGAGTGTTAGGAATGGCCTGGGTTTTCCAGTGAGGTTGTTGGGTACGTCTGGTCCCAGTCCAGCCCCGCTCGGACACGCAGCTTCCTCCCCGAGACATTTCTTCCCTTCTGTTGAATCGCTGTGGGCTTCTAACCACTGCAGGCACGGTCGTGGCTACGGCGCTGCGCCACTCACGCTGGAGCAACGCGAGATCGAGGTGTGAGCTATGAGGCAGAGACCGCATTGGAAAGTGGGATGAATTAATTGCTAACATTAAGAAGGGAATTATACCACCACACTAATGAAGCTCATGGTTCAGGCCACAAGCTGATTGCTTAAGAAGGTCAGCAAGAAATGCCTTATGCAGATATTTCATTGCTCAACTGGCTGGCTGGCCCTACACGGAGGTGCTTGGATGTACTGGAGTCGTTCAGATATAGAGATTAAACAGGAACAATTGTGTCTGGAGGAGTCGGGTGAGTGGTCGATGCAATAGAGCGTTTGGAAGGTGCTGTGGTTTTACCCGGCTGCCACCTAAAACAGTCACACCGACGTTAGCTCGCTGCCCCCACGCTGGGATGGGGGAGAGAATTGGCAAAAATGGTGCAAATTGTGGGCTGAGAAAAAGACAGTTTAATAGGACAGAAAAGGAAGATGATGATGATAATAATAGAATATCCAAAACAAGGGATGCACAGCATACTTGCTCACCACCAACAGACCGCTGATGCCCAGTTAGTTCCTGAGCTGTCATCCAAACCCCCGGGCAGCTTCCCCCAAGTTATATATGGAATGAACACCATATGGTGTGGAATGTCCCTGTGGCGGTGGGGTCAGCTGTCCCAGCCGTGTCCCCTCCCAGCTGCTTGTGCCCCCCGCCTCCTCGCTGGTGCAGCAGTGTGAGAAGCTGAAAAGTCCCTGACTGCTGGGCAACAGCAAAAACATCCTTGTGTTATCAACATTATCCTCACCCTAAATCCAGAGCAGGGTGCTGGGTCCCTGCCATCCCTCTTGCTTCTCCTTTCCTGGTGGTTTAGAAGCCCTGCGTCCCAGCGTGCTGGTTACCCACCAGCAGCTGCCTCAAACCAGACAGAGCTGGACGCTGCCACGCCATCAAAACCTAATCAGGGTGTGCTGGGGTGGCCGTAATTACGGCGGGTAGTTGGGCAGGTTCTGTCCAGATACACAGCAGCAGGCGTAAAATAAAGCCGCTTTTGTCATTGGTATGGTAAGACGACCGCAATGAGGCGGTTGGTTATAAAGGCATAAAGCGAGCCTAGAAATGTACTGTCACCTTCCCGGGGATTTAATCTGGGTATTTCCCATCTGCCTCCAGCGCAATCTGCTGGTTTGTTTTTTTTTTTAAATTTTCATATGTTAAAACCAGAAGAATTTGGGGACTCTTTTATAAGGGAGAAAACGAACTGCGAAGCATTTAGAGATTGAGAGAAAGTGTGAATCTTTTAATGAGCCACACTGAGGTGTATATAGTAAGTGAGTAGTCCCACATAGTTTTATACATATTTTGGTGCTACAAAAAGGCTAATTTCCCAAAGATGAGGAAAATTGCAAGCAAGATTGACTGAGATAAAAATGTAGAGGTAAACATGTGAATGGCATTTGGAAGTCTCTTACAAAGAGTTTTATTAGATGATTAAGATGATTGTGATTCCACAGCCCAGAAACATGACAGCTTTTGCTAAAAAACCTCTCTAGCTCGGAGCACGAAAAAGGCGTAATAGAGAGGAAAAAGAAGAAATAGAATTTGATACAAATTCAAAATTTCCAAATATGGAAAAGAAGGGAAGCAAAATAAACCAATTTTGGGTGCCCCGTTGAGGAGCTCCCCAGGGGCTGGTGAGTTTTTCTGGCTGGTTATGATGATTTTGAACCAGTCTGCTAAAGCCCACTAACTTTGGTAGGCTCTAACCCCTGTAAATGTCGTTGCTTGTTCCAAAGGGCAGGTGGGTGGCCCAGCCTGTGACGGGCTCCTACCCTCCTGTGGGTCGTTTGAAGCTGATATAAATGTAGTTAATGAAGAAGATGGGAAATGAATGAATTTCACCATCAGAGATTATTTCTATTGTGTTTAGCTGTGTACGGGGCGGGGGGGAGGTGGGTATTATTATTTAGACCTTTAACACAGCGAAATGTTTTGGTAATATGGGTGGTGTTGTATTTGAGTAGTTCCACCATGTGATCTGCCCCTCAGCTGTTTGAATTCCCAATATCTTGATCATGTTTTCTATGTCTTTCCTGCTTTGTGGCTGCCTTGTAACTGCTCAAATACAGCGAGCTGCTCCCAGCGCTTCCAGAGCAGATCTGATGCCCTTTGATACCAGCTTCTCTAAACAAGAGCTAATGTCAATACTCATGGAGATCTACATCCCTGGCACCAGGAATTCAGCTGAAATATTTAAAAGTGATGAAAGCGAAGGAAACCCCCCCCTTGTCTGTACTTAGCCTGGCTCTTTTTCTTTGGACGCCCCGTGTACCTCTGTGCACTGTTTTTATGGTGGGATATTGGAAGCAGAAATTCTGCCCTGGGGCAGAGAGAAGTCTTCCTTTCCATGTCCCTGTGCTTAATTTAGCATGCAGGAGCAGTTGGTTATCAGCTGTCCGAAACGTGGCTCAGGGAGGAGGGCGAGCGCTTCACTACGCGTCTCTGCAGAGGCTCTACCTGCAGAGACGGGAGCCCAAGGCAGGCAGGCCTGGGAGCTGACGCACGGACAGCCCTCGTTTGGAGAGGGCTAATGGAGCCACCTCTCACTGGAGTCTTACCGTAGCTGCTTTTCAGTGCACCCTCTGCTTCAGCCCTGAAGCAAACTCGGCCGGCCTGCTAGGGGAGCAGCGTCTCCTGCTGCACAGACGGGGTTTCCAGGGATGCTCACAGGTTTGGAGGAGGACTCTGTTGGTACCAGGAGGCTTCTCTACAGCAGCTTCCCAGTTTCTTTTCCTTCTCAGTGGGGAAGAAAACCAAGATAAGTAACATCTGTGTTAGTCTGCCAGGAAACAGAGCAGATCTGTCATCTCCCAACTCATCGGTATTTCTCAGCATGGCGTGTGTGGTCCTCTGTAGGTCAAACAACAAATTACTTTAGCACTAAGGTGTTTGATGGCAGCAATGCCCCCCTGCAAACCTTGCCTACCAAAAAGAATTATTTCTAATATATCCCGCTCTCTGTGAGAGAAGGCTTCTCAAATAATTTTATTTATAACTCTTAACATATGTAAGTCTCTGCAGCAGAGAAAGTTCAGCTATTGATTCCAACATCCTTGCTCCCCGCTGACAGCGGGTAGAGGCACGGTTTGGTGCTGAGCTGAAGCAGCGGTTAAGGGCAGAGTGTGGATACTGATCCTTTCCCAAGGAGGAGGAGTGCGAGGCTGTGCAGCTTGGGAAAATGGTACGGGCTTTTCGCTGTCGTAGAGGAGGACGGAAAGGAATGGGCTGCACTGTTGGGAGCAAGGGGGGTTCTGCTTCCTTGTGGCTGAGGATGAGTATTTTGGAGTTTCTGAATGCGCTTGCAGAGTTTCTAGCTGTGTGTGGAAAAAAATGGGAATCCTTTGGTCCGTGCATGCAGACGGAGCTGGGACCGGCTCTTTTCAAGCATGCGCATCCCTTTGAGACGCGGGCACTGATGTTCCCAGTCCCTTGGCATTTCCAGTCCTGCCACAACACCGTGTCTTGGTACAAATATACAGCACAGCTCAGGTCTTCTGCTCCTTGGTATTGACTGTAATTTGTAGTGTTATGTATGTGCACCAGGCAGGGCGAGGAGCAGGTAAAGCAGAGGCTGTTTGAAAATGGTTCTTGGGGTCATGGAGTCAGCCTGGGTGGGCAGATCATTTACCAGCTTGGAGCTTAATTAGAGCGGTGGTGTGACGGGCACTGGCATCCTGTGTGATTGCTTCACTGTTTGGGTGTTCTTTCTCTTAGGTTTTAGCCCAGTCTTTAGGAAATACGTGCTGCCCTGGGCTATTGGCAGCTTGTGTTCCAGGGTCTTCAAGGGACAGAGCATCAGCTTCTTACAGCTGATGATAATAATAATTATCATCATATGATTCTTATTATTAACAACATAATTGCTGTAGGTTACCTTCCAGTAATCATTTCAGCCCTGTTCCAGAGTAGTAAGACACAAGCAGTGTTATTCCTGCCCCAGGACAGTCTGTTCTGCTCCAGAACAAAATGCGCGTGCCCTGACGTGATGCAGGGGCATCGCAGGCGCCGCCTGCAGCGGGGAAAGGTTTGTTGTTTGCTGCCTCTGGCTGGTGTGTTCAACATCTTGGTAATTCTGGGGGAACTGGGAAGAGAGGTAAGGAGGGCCTCAAAATTTATAGCTGCGTACCCCTTAAACAGCTTACTGGGGTGCTGCTGGTCACCCGCACAGTGTGCGTCAGCCTGCGAGGCCCATGTGCGCTTCCCACACCTCCACCTTGCTCTGGTTGAAGTTTCTGCTGGTTTTGTTTGGGGTTTGTTATCTAAACAATGCAGCCTCTGCATCTTTAAAAACAAACAAGCAAAGCAAAAGCCCCAGGCAAATACCCTGCAGAGCAAGGCAGGCTGCATGGACACCGGCGGCTCGGGAGGATGGTCTGGAATGGAAAACATTAAATAAATTTTAATCTGCTAAAAATGTACCCAGTTGTGGCTAATTCGCAAACAGCCAGAGGAATGTAAAAGCAAGTAACAGTACCGTAGCTGGCCCATTGCTGCTTAAATGTGGGGTTTTTTCTTTAAATACCAGATTTTCCCAAGTAGCGTGGGGCTGTGTGCTGCTCGTGCCCTGTTTGAGGTGCTGGGTGCCCACACAGGCACCGGCTGCTGCCAAGCGACCTTCCATCGGGACCCCATTTTGCAGAGATGCCACCAGTACTTCAGCACTCGAGACGCTGCCCGTGCTTGCAGCATCGGAGCCATCTGCAGCAGATTAACTTCCTCGGGCTTCTCTAAATCTCTCCTTCCTGCCATCTCCCAGCATCATTTACAGAACCCTAATTTGTGCCCTCCAGGTTGACCTTTAAGCCTTTCTTACCTTAGCTGAACTTGCAGCATGCGAATCTGTTTACAGGGCTTTGCTTTCGACCTAGCAGGGTATTACAGATTGGATTTTCACCATCTGGCACTGCCTTCGCAGCTACATCTTCAAGAAATTGCTTACAGGTGCTGGGATCTCAGTCGGAGGCTTTGTCCAACATCCCTGTGACCCCAGTGAATATTTTTATTGACTGTTTTTCTTTTTTTCTTTGCAGCCATCAGCTGTTGTGCTGACTTTCATTTTTTTTTAGACTTTTTTTTTTCCTCTCCCCTGTACATTCAGAGGCTTGCCTTACTATTACAGAAAAATCAAATAGGTGCTATAATGGCTCAGGTCAGAAGTATTCCATTGTACGACCTTTGCAAATCCTCCTTACTCATGAGTTTTATATGATAAATTAATGCTTTAGTGAGAAACAGTCTCAAAGTAGTCATATTAAATAGCGCTTGTTTTTTGACCTGTGGCATCCTCAAGTCAAGAGTTTTCCAGATTTTCTTACACATGTTTCTGGTTATTTATCACATTTTCAGCTGATATGTTTCTATTCATCTGGGTCTATTAGGGAAGCAGCTGAAGTATTCTCAAGCACGAGATTCAGCCTTGGCTTTCTTTTTCTGAATACAGATGCTCTGCAAGCTGTGGTCAGCAGGAGCGGGGTCTGGAGTTTTAAGTGTAATTCCAGGGATTTTTTTAATGAATCCATATCTATTGGAGGTGCTACCCTGTAACAGGTAGTGCTTTCCTTTTAGAAAAGGAAAAGTGGCAGCTCCAGGTCAGCACTCTGCAACATGTTAGAGAGGCAGAAGGAGTGAGTTGTCATGGTCACAGAGGCAAGTGGAGAGTGATGAGAAATACATTATTATTACTGTGGTGTTGCAATCTAATTTAACTTTTTTTTCCATAAGATCTTTTTTTTAGGCCGTGATAGCAGTTGGATGTGGTCCATCTAGATTTAAGCAGAGCATCTGACACAGAGGAAATATTATTTGAAGTCGATACAATGGCGATTAATATTAAAAACTGTAATGGAGAGAAGGGGACGGCTAATGGGAAGACCCTGGGGTTATGGGGTGGATGGCAGCAGCGGCGTTCGGGTATGAGCTCACGAGGCTTGCACAAGTACAGCTGGCAATACTAAGGAGGGGTAGGTGGGACACAGGGAGAATTAGATGACAATATTGATCAGGGTCTATAGAAGTGCGAGGAAACTGGATGTCATAAAATGCAAAATAATGCTTTTATAGCAACACTTTGCTATCACCTGGGGACTTGGCATCTAGGAATGATGGGGAGGGGAAAAACTGTTTGGTTGTAGGATGGGTGAGGTGGGTGACCCATCAGTGAAAAGCCTCTGTGATTTATTTATTTATTTGTTAGTATCTGTGATCTGAGGGCTGGAGCCCCTCTGCTCTGGAGACAGGCTGAGGGAGCTGGGCTTGTCCAGCCTGGAGCAGAGAAGGCTGCGGGGAACCCTTGGAGCCCCTCCCAGTGCCTGCAGGGGCTGCAGGAAAGCTGGAGAGAGGCTGGTTGCAGGGCAGGGGGGGCCAGGCCAAGGGGAAGGGCCTGAAGCTGCAGGAGGGGAGCTGGAGCTGAGCTGGGAGGCAGCAATCCTTCCCTGGGAGGGTGCTGAGGCCCTGGCACAGGGTGCCCCGAGAAGCTGTGGCTGCCCCTGGCTCCCTGGCAGTGCCCAAGGCCAGGTTGGATGGGGCTTTGGGCAGCCTGGGCTGGTGGGGGGTGTCCCTGCCCATGGCAGGAGGTTGGAACTGGATGATTATTGAGGTCCCTCCCAACCCAAACTGTTCTATGACTCTGAGGTCAGGCAACTTTAGTCAAGACTGGACAAGGTTCTAGCTGCTGTGCAAAGCCTTGGTGTAACCTTGTTTGGAATATTTTGTGCAGTTCCAGGAATTCTGTTCCAAAAGATGAAAATATGTGGATCAGGTGCAGAAAAGGGCTTCTGGGGTGCTAAGAAAAGTGTAGGAACTTTCTTGCAAAAGTGTTTTACAGGAGCTTGTCTTGTTCAGCCTGATAGCATGGAGGTGGAGAGGGGATAGTCTGATCACTGCGAGTGCATTGGGGATTGAGTCAAGGAGCAAGAATATTGTCTTAAATTAAAAGAAAATATGGGATTGCTATGAAATGAGAAATTGAGTTAAATGAGGAATTGAAAATTAACAAGTTTGGATGGAAAGTTAGCAGGTAATAAGGTGATTGCTAGCCTTTCAAGGAGTAAAGTTTTTCAAACTCGTAGTAGGGAAGAGGGAGCAGAGCCCAGGTCCTGAACAGTTGTGAGCATGATCTTTATTAGCATCTCATCTTCATGTCCCTGGGATCTGTATCTGTTTGTGTCTCTGCCAGTTCCTGATCGTTTTTCATCTCTCATTCCCCCTGGATTTATTCTTGCAGTCCTTTCTCTGCCCCTTCCCTTTCTGCAAAGCACAGTATAACTGCTGTCATACCCTTGAGTCAAAGCGTTGGAAACCAAGCGTTCTGGTTAATGAGGAATTAAAGCAGAATTAATTTATTTTTCTCTAAATGTTATATTAACATTTCATTTATTTATCTATTACAGCAAATGGACTCAAAGTAGAGATTTATTTGTACCCTGGAAGATGTTTTGATACAGTTCATTGAAATAAGCTGGAAACATTAGAGACGTCTCCTTTAACTTGTGGTTGGAAATGAAAATGGAATGATCAGCATATCGGCTAATTAAGAGGAGACATTTGTAATTTTTAGTTTTCAGTATAGCTGTAAGTCACAGGGTAACGATGATAGTTAAAACAATATTATGAGAAACTGTGACATTTTCATTCTGGTGATGAACTTCTGAAATGAATCAACCAATTTAAAGTTTAACGATGTCGTTAGTGTGGCTGAGTGTGCATGCTCTCCACTGGCAGCGTGCTGCGGTCCAAAGGCCAAGCTGCTTTAAACAGGAGTTGATTTGGCCTTTTATTCAGCAATTCCGTAGAAAGGGGCTGCTATTTGATATCACTTCAGCCTGAAATGAGTGCCAGTTCAACTAGCAGGGAGTGAATTAAATTTGATTGCAATAATGCGCATAAAAAGCCTGTGTAAAACCAAAAGTTAAATGTCCTTTTATTGGGGTGAGTACTGTTAGTTTTGTGGAAGGAATTGTAAAATCTTGCAGAAAAGCAGGGAAAAAATCTTCTTCTTTACAGCCTGCGTTACAGAGCGCCGTGCCGCAGCAGCCTGGCCTTGTGCCCCTCACAGAGGATAGAAATAGAGGTACCAACGGGTGGGGAAAAGAGGTGGCTTGTTGTTTGGCTGATTTTCTGGCAGGGCAGTGGCAGCATCCTGGCAATGGATCTTCCTTCTCGCGGAGAGCGTGAGCTGGTTGTGTGTGCGATACAGATTTGCTGTCTGACTTGGTGCCACATCTGGCTGGGCACTTCATGGGGTTACGCTGCCAGAGGATGGGTGGAAACGCAGGAGCAATGCTTGCTCCTCCAGTAGGGGAGGTTACGGTAAGCCTTGGAACGTCTGATGTCCTCAGAGCAGCATACTGTGAATTGCATTTCCATGGGCTGCGCTGTCAATGAAGATGCGTCTCCAAGCTGCAGATTTTCTTGGTAGAAGTGGTCCATATGTCCTTGCTCCACAGCCAGTGGAGATGTGACTTTAACACTTGCAGTGGCAGTGAGTACCCAGCGGCAGTGGTGGAGATGCTTTCATCACTCTGTGTTGTGGGTGGCAGCTGAAGCTCCCCTTGGTGCTCCTGCTGGAGACCCTCCCTGGTGCAGAGGGCTGGCTCCATGTGGTCCTCTCCTGCCTTCCCTGCTTTAAATCTTTTAAGCCAAGTGCAGCCATTCCCAAGCCTTTTATTAGAGCAGAGTCATCAGCAGCTTAAAGCAAAACAGGGACTAATGACAGGATGATCCACAGGACAGCTTCAGGGTCCTGGCGAGCTTTGTCCTCCCCAAGAACTGACTTGACATGGAAAATGATGAAGAGATGCCAGGAGTATCCCCACATCAGTGTGACCCCATGGCGTGTGAGCCCACGTGCACATGGAGTTCCTTCTGCTTTGGTCTGTGTCAGCGGGAGGGGTGTTATTCGAGCAGCAGCACTGTGTTTTTTCCGGTTGAATTAAACCAAGAAACGTGGTTTCAGTGGAGAACCCATGCAGTTCATCGCTGGAGCTGTTGTTTCTAAAGGAAGAAGTTATTGAATTAAGTCAAATAACTAAAAGGAAAACAAGGAAATCACGGTTTGATTATAAATGACTTGTGAGCCTAAAAAGAGGCTACATTTGTTGACAGAATTATTCATGATGAATTATTTGCTCAGCCCTAGTTAGTAAAAGATTTACAGTAATTTCTTCTCTCTCTTTCTGTTACTCTGTTCAGCCAGATAGCTGTTTCCTCTGTGGCTATTATATTAAAATCTCTATGTACAGTAAACACCATTCCTCACTGCAGGCATCTATCTTGGAAGCAAAAGTTTAAAAAAAATAAAAAATAAAAAAGAAAGGAAAATGCGCCCTGAGGATTGATATTTTTTTTTCATGTTTATTGAGTTAAAATTTGCAGACTTGAATTGAAACGGGGTCTCATTTATCACCAGACTTGGTTGCATCTTTAAATAAACCCATTTTTATCGAAATATGTTCACAACATAATTTATGAAAGTAGCAATTTGGCAGACTGAACTATATTTTTCTGAATTGAATCTCTGTTCTCTCTGATTTAATATTTAATAACTAAAGCATATCCGCTAGTGAACTAGATAGAAATGACAACTCGTCTATGTGGGCTGATTAGGGGAAGAAAATCCTGCAGGCAAGTAATATCTTAGTTTTCAAAGGATGCTTTTAAGCTATTCAATTCTTTTTCCTCTTTGAAATTTTTATAATAGTTTGAACAACCTTGAATTAACAAATGTAAATTAGTGGTTTAAGTCGCACTTCTTAAATACTTACCTAGATAACTTCAGAGAAGTGAATTCTGTCTTTTTACAAATAGGTATTTCTAGAGAAGATCCACAACTTAATGATCTTTTGAACATTGCACAAAATGCATAAAATATTTGGTTTGAAATAAAATATTTGTATGGCAGAAGTAAGGCCCATGTTTGGCTTGTTATTAAAGATGCATCGAACTCTAAATATTTTTGTACCACCATTGGCTTGAATCAGACTTAAGTCAAGAATTATTAAAAAAAAGAAAAAGCGGGGGGAAGCATCTCTAAGGAAACTCACAAATTACTTTTTTGAGAAAATACATTCCTTATCCCTTCCAGACTTGCTGGGTTAAGGGACTTTGCTGTGATTGCTGAGCTGGGTAGCGACATGCACAAAAGTTAAAGCAAGTCATGATTGCTGCCCGAAACAAACCCAAATGAATCTCAGGGGTTTTGCTGAGGTTGGGCCAGTTAATATTCAGTATTTGCAATTTCAGGCTGCGGCGGGACTGCCTCTGCACGGGAAGCCCCTGGGCTCCGGTAGTGCTGGGAGCAAACCAGGAAAAGGATTTTCCCGCGATGTCTCTGGCTGGTTGAACATTCCTGGCCCTGGCTGTCAAAGCACGGTTGATGTTTATGGCTACCACTGTGGCCTTGTGGCTTAAAAAAGAACGTTCTGGCTTTGTGGCAGTGCAAGTCCGAAGGGTTAAACCTTCTGTCGAGACGTTACCCCATCTCCTCAGCTACTCAGAGCTCACTGTGCATCAGCAGGGTGAGATGTGGCTGTGGTCAGGAGCTGCCCATCCTTTGCAGGCGCCTCGATCCACTTCTCACCATCAGCGCCTCATAAGTAAATAGATAAGTGTAACGCGGCTTTAATCTTCCTCCAGCTTGCGTTTTTGCAGGGTCACAAGTGGGTCCTCTTGGTCTGCTGGTTTCTGCTGTGGGAGACCTGGTCTGGGAGGAGGGATCTGCAGCTGAGCGTAAAGTCTCTGGCATGGTTTGGACCCATCTTACCTGCCTGCTTTCCACGAGCTTGGGCACAATTAACACTGCACAATTAAATGTGCTTACTTGTATAATTATATAGCATTTAAAAAATTTAGGAAAAGCCATAGCACAGGCAAAGTCATAGCAGCATTAAAGAGCAAAAAGCCCTTTGGCTTTTCCTTTAAGCTGACGAAAAACCCCACCAAATTTCGATTGCCTGCCCAACACTCGCTTTCCCGGCTGGGCACATTCTGGTAACAGTTAATCAACTTTTGTCTTCCCTTTTATCGTTAGCATGTTGGCAACTCACAGGTTTGGCACAAATATTTGGATACAATTAGAATAAAGCAATATTGAATTGTTGTAGTGGGAAACCAAAATCCTTCGCTGAAGGAGAGAGCTCTCCCTTCCAGAGCCCACCTCCGCCAGCCTTGATGTCGGGTATCGGCTGCAGTCTGCTGGGGAATGAGGAATAGCTTTTAAACTTTGCTGGGGATTTTTTTTTTCCCCCACTGTTAACTGTGCTTATTCCTGTCTTCCTCCAGCACTTAATTGATTTCTGCATGCTTGCAGCATCTTGTTCCAGGCCTGAAGGGCACTGGAGTAGCATCTTCCCCCCCTTCCGTGGCTTAGATCGAGTCCTGGTAGGCGAGAGCAGTTTGGTTCGAACAGTGGCAGAGCTGGGTCTAGAAAGCTGTCAGGAATAATTAACTGGCAATTTATAATGTGTTAATTAAATGTAGTGATCGTTTCACACCACTGCAGTCTGTAATAAGGCACGTGTGCCTCGGCGGGCAGAGACTTACGGTGGCTTTGGGAAGGGCCACAGACCCTTTCGTGAATGCAGTAGGTCACTGGGATCTGGCTCGCTGCTGAGAGCGACTGCAGAGTTTGGGCTGGTGAGAAATTGGAGAATTGATGGGTGCGTGCACAGGGGAAGCCTGGCTGGCTCCTGCTGGTTTCAATTTTTAGTCTTTTAAATGGGTTTAGCCCAAGGGGCAGGTGCTGAGTCTGCAGCCCTTGGGATGGGTCGGTGTGGTGTGGCCGTGGCTCCGCTCGCTTCCCGGCATCCCAGCCCAGCGCTGCCGAGGAGGGGGGATACACCAGCCCTGGGTCCCTGGGGGGGTTCCAGGCTCTGGAGCCGTGTTTCCTCGCTGGCTCTCCGGCACAGTCCTGCGGTGTGCTGGTTGGTGTCCGTGAGTCTCGAGGCCATGAGTCCTCTGTGCGCAGCGCAGTGTGTCCTGTGGATAGAAACAAGGAGTTCATGCTGTGGGCATGCAAGGAGCTGCACCAGTCTAAAATTAGTATAAATAAAGCAAGGACAAGAAAGGAGCAGACACTTATATGGAAGAGGGGACGGCATAAACAGGGTGGTCTCCCCCCTCTGCAGACCACCGGTGCGGCTCTGGCAGCTGACAGCTTTGTGCAGCCTATTTTTGCATCCTCAAGCATGTGTCCTCTCTCTTAAAAAAAACTGATAAAATAAAAAATAACTCTTCAGCAGAATCCTGGGACAGGTGAAAAATATCCCCAGACCAAATGGCCAACAAAGATGTCTGCAGAAGGAAAGCTTAAAATAAACCTGTTGCTGGGCGGAAATGAAAGCTTAGGCTTGGGAAGGGTGACAAGACTTGTAATATGTAATTAAAATCAAATTTATCAAGACTAGCACTCATTACGTGGGGTTTGGGGTTTTTTTCCAAACTCCTGCAACTATGAAGTTCTATGAGAACTTCAGTGATCAATAACCCATTACAACAGTGACACAAACTCTGAACCTAATTACCAGCAACAGCGCAGTAGAGCTTACCTAATGAGTTATAAGAATTATTGGGATGGGCAGAAGTGTGGGGGGTTAATATCCTCTTTTTTATATGTTTTTCTCTATATACCTTCATCTCCTGAGTGCAAAGAATTCAGGCTAAAAAGGAGGATAATTAGACTTGTCTGTTATCAAACCTCACACTGCAGGCACAGTATCTATTTTTTTCATGGCTTGGATAAAATTCTAATTTTTCTGGAGTACAAGAAGCCCCTTTGTTTTACTCGCACAGCTCCTAGGCCTTGCTGCGTTTCATTCTTAATGAAGCAAAGAGATGCACAATATATTTTTTTTTTTACTTCTACTTAAAATGGTTCTGTTTATAGGCCCTCTTTTCCCCCTCCTTGTACTGAAGTGAATCCATGCAGCTGGAATCTGAAAATTCCAGAATTAAAACTTTCTTATGGCCTGTTCTACAGACATCATGAAACGCATTGCCTGTCACAGGCTTTGGATCAGGTTGAACGTCCATCCAAATAAAGTGCTGGAATTAAGCGTGGCCCTGTCCCCTGGGTCCCTAGGGCGCGTGGTCGGCCCTGCAGTGAGGTCCCAGGCGGACGTACGTGTCGGTGGGACAGAAGGGCGCTCTGACACTAACGTGTCTGGCGTTCGCGTTCTGGCAACTTTGTTTTTTCATGTACCTTAGTGGGTTTATTTCTTTTTAGAAATATTTTACTTATGGAAGCGTTGTCTTTCTAAGCACCCTTCAGTATATTTAAGTCGTGTATTTGTTTGGGAAGAGCAACGAACACAAGTTTGGGCTTACTGTGACTTTACAGTAAATAACCGGCTACTGGCAGCTTATTTGTAATTTGCTGGCTGATGCATCCTGGAGTCTTCTGCTCTAATTAAGGTTTTCTCTGCCCCCGTCAGCTCAGTAGCCAGCTGGTTATCTGTGGGCACGGGCTGGTAAATCAGTGTTCGGGCTGAAGCAGTTTTACTCTTTTCACTAGCGATTTTCCCCAGGGCTGGAAAAGAGGGGAGCATGAGCTCCCCCAGAGTGCGTCTCCTGTTGCAGAGGCAGGGCAGGCGCTCGGAGGCACCACGCAGCTGTGTCCTGTTCTTGCCCGAGAATGCAGGAACCATCGACGCTTCCTTTCCTCATTTACCTGTACATTAAATACCTGTACTTATTAATACATTTCTTCCCGAGCGGCATTCAGTCTTAATTCTGAAATGTGTCGCGATGATGGACTCGCTGCTTCTCACCTTGGTGTTATCCATGCTGATTAAGTTCGTTTGGACGTTCTCATATGAATATTGCAGCATCCAGTCATTTGTTCCTCGCACACCTTTTGGTGCGAGACTGAAGCGCTGGTTTTTTCTGAAAATAATGAAGGCGATATACTGTAATCAAGCCATCTCTCCATCTTCTTGCTAAACTAGGTTAAACTTTTTTTCAGTTTCTGTCTGCGAGCCCTTGAACCCTTTTCTTGGCACTTTCAGTGGTACTTCAGGGTTTTCTTAAGCAATGAAGCAGAGGAATGAATGCTAGGCTGTTATGGGGCTGGTGTCCTTAACGCCATGTCCCCCAAGGGACCTGCCAGCACCCCGCTCCAGCACGCAGCCAGTGGCCTCGCTGCGGGGATGCGCTGCCCTGGGAGGTGGCTTGGCTGGGGGGCAGGGAGGCAGACAGGTCCTGCCCGTGTTTATACATATATATATGTATATACATCATCGTGTGTAGAGATGCATGCGTAAATTGTCTAGGCACCTGCTATACGTGGCCGAGTCTGTTAAAATCGACGTGTGGCTAACGTCCCCAAAATGCTGAACTGGGAAAATTTCTCTAATTCAGCCTTTTAGACCGGGAAGTTACAAACTTTGTATTTGTAAAAAAGCAAAAAATTCCACCCAATTTTAGCTATCAAAGCTGAATTTGACTTCTAAGGTTCATTTAATCACTCCGATGGCTTAGTTAGAGAGAACGCTGCAGAAGGGTAATTTATCTTTATTTGTCAGCTCCCCAGGGCTGAGTTCTTTTGAAGGGCAAAAGTGAATAGGAGGTAAGAATAAATTGTAAGCTGTCTAATTTTTGACCTGCAATTTCTTTCAGACGTTATGTTTAGGGAGTTTTCGAACAGTGGCATCAGGAGGCCAGGGGGGAGAGCTGTACGGTGTGCCAGGCGGTGTTTGGCTGAGCCTGTGGAACGCCGGAGCTGTTCACAGGCTGTAACCCAGGAAAATGCGTACGAGATTTAAAGGGGACAGCAACGAGTGGAGTTCTCTGCGGATCTTCATAGTTATGATGGGGCAAATTAATTTAAGCGATACAAATTCATTCCATGAAACTACATTTTCACTCCGTTTCAGTGTGGCAGCAGCGGCACGAGCCTCATCCGGCGCCCACCAAAGTCAGTAGAAAGACTCCTATTAATTTCAGCGGGGCCTGAATCTTGTTTGTTGAAAACTTGACTGAAGACAACTTGCACATGTCCTGACTAATGTTGCTGTAAGGGAAACTGCTTCCCGCTGTGCATGTAAAAATGGGTCATTTCTGTGATTAATGCTGGTTCCTAGGAAGGCTGTCCTTGCGCTAGGTCATCTGTACTGGAGGACAGAGCACTTTGTCTCAGAGGGTCACAAAAATCACCTGTCAATTACAGGTGTTAATTGACATGTAAAACCCCACTAATAAAATTATATGATTGCAAACATAAAATGACATTTGGGAATGGACTTGTTAGCGTCTCTGACGATAACTTTGCCTGCTGGCATTGTGCTCCAGGTTTGGGTCTGTAGTTGCATTGTCCTACTCTGGTGCCTCTTTCCAGGTTCTGGTCCGAGCACTTCATTCATAACCTTTTTCCTATTTGGCTCTTACACAGAAACTATCTGCATCCAAAATTTAAAAAGTGTGTTTTTCAGTCCCACTGTAGACAAAGCTAAAACCTTGACAGGCCAATGGTAGGAATCTTCCAAGAACAGTCACTCTCCATGGGGCTAGGTCTTGCCTGCCAGTGAGAGATGGCTAATGAACATTAGCAGTTTGGCTAGAAACTGGTGTCGTGGAGATGAAAATCAGGCAAGTTTTTCCATTCTGTCGGCTGATGAAATCATGCTTGTTCGCAGGGTACGGTGTTGGCGTGAGTTAGCCACCCTCAAAGCTGCTGGACTTAATGTCGCAGCTGGATTTAGCAGTGAGGTGGTTAATGCACTGCAGGTATCTCACCTAAAGCTTTCTGCCTTTATTCATAGGGAAGCCAGATGAGTCCAAATTTCTTATGCCAAGTCAAATGCCCCCTACATCTCATCTCCTGCAGGAAATCAGAAGTCGTCTTAGAGAATTAAATAGACTTGCATATAAAGCATATAAATTGATGTCAGAGCGCTCAGTGTTTTGGGTAGCTTATATCTGATGCTGTTTCAGTATGAATCTAACAATAAATTTTGGGTTCCCTATGAAGTTTATCTAGATATATGTGTGGGAAAACTTACTTAAAATTTACCTTTATTGTTACTTGACAAAAGGCAGTGAAGTAATGCTTACTAGTGGAATTATTTTAAATGCAAACTCCTAAACTTAGGCTTATTTTGATAAATATAATTGATCACAGGTGGCATTTCTTTGCTTTGTCCTTAAAATAAATTGTTAGAGATGCATAAGCAAAAATTCTTTTTCCAAAACAGTAGGAGAAACTTGGCTGTAGTAACAACACTACTTTGAGTTAGAATATTAGGCTTTGATTAGAGGCAGTGCCTTCAAGTTAAGGTTCACATGTTTTGTTCTGTCACTTTCCGGCATTTATTTTACATTCTCTTGTTGCTCTTTGAACAGTTCAGTGTGGTTATTGGGACTTACGAGGTAAAAGTCGTCTTTAATCTGTTTCATTGAAGAACAGTATTCAGAAGGCAAATCTTTAGTTTCCTTTTTTATTTTTGTTTTTTTTTTTTTTCTTTGTCTTTCACACTGTCCTGGTCGTGTTAATTTTTTACCGAGGTGTCGTGATCTGCCAGGGATATCTAGCTAAACAAGTTGATCCCGTGTATACGGGGACAAGAAGATACAAGAGGAAAAGGGCAAGTAGTGTGCAGCAGCATTTGTTTCTAGCACGTGATCAACAACAAATTTATGGCGGATGCTTGGCTTTATATTGCCCATTAAAGTGGTATTCATCCATGGTGGTGAGCAGACAGCACACACAAATTTCCAGTTTAACGAGGTTCAACTTCATTCACTTTTATGTGAATTCTCTCTTCTTTCTGCTCCAGCCTGGAGGTGTCAGGGAGCTTCTGCAGCCGCCACTGCGCACAACAGAGCAGCAATGAACTAGTAGGGATGAGATGTGAAAGCTGAGATAGGTTGCAAGCCCTTTGGGAAGCTGGGATGGTAATTAAAGCTGGCAATTATTAAGTGAGTCCTCGCTCAGGCAAGAGGAAGATCCACTGCAAGCAGTGGAGACTCTTGGCTCTCCCACCTGGTGGGTCACGCAGGATGGGACCTGGAGGGACCCAGTGTTCGTGCCCTGATGCAAGGCATGTAACTGTCCTTCTCCCTCCTTCTGCTGGAGAAAGAGGCTGGAGCACAGCTGGGCACAGCTCAAGGCACAAAGCAGTCTTAGCTTTCAGTCGATTTTTGTCTCTGGTATTTTCAGTTTTCTTCCATAAATTTGGGCTAAGGGTGAGGAAGCCTGATGGAACAGGAAGCACCAGCCAAACCCCTGCAGCTCCAGGCTCCTTCACCTGCAAATGCTCAGCAGGATCTTCTGCTCTGTACTTGGCCACTGCCACCAGAGTGGAGACCTGAAGAGATTCGAGGGGTTCTGTGAAAGGAAGAGCAGCTGACAGGATCTCCATGGACAGGCATAAAGTGAGCTGTTCTCTGCTCTTACCAGTCTCGTAGCTCCAAGCAGGCTGTAGTAAACTAGCTAAAACACAGTCACAAAATAACACCAATTGGCTGTCTTTTTATTAAAATTGTCTTTCTGTCCTTCCTGCTCTTCACCATAACGTTGAGGAGTTTTCAGTGAGGGCAAAAAGCTGCAGACACCGAGGCAGCGCTGCGTGCAGCCCCACAGAGGATCAGCAGCACGCGGGGCTGGGGCTTGCGCCGTCCCCAGACACCTCAGGCCTCGTCAGCCACCGATATTAAATGGCTCCAGAAATAAAAATCTTTGTTCCCAACCCCATTTTAGGTTGCTAAGTGACAGCAGCGTGCTTGCCTTTCGCGTTACTTACTAAACCCAGCTTCTAAAAGCAAGGAAACGAATAGTTAAAGGCATGATCAAATTCAGAGTGCCAGGAAGCAAATACGTTATTCTTCCTTGAGGGAAAGAAACGCACATTTCGGCTCACCTAAAGGCCAGACGTCCATCCTGGGGCTGGTGGAGGAGTGGTTAAGCCCTTCAAAGCCGCGTGCGCTGACCATGCCCCTTCTGGTGAGGAGATGCTTGTGTTTTCCTTCTGAAAATACACGGGCCATGGTGGAAGTTGCTCAGAAACATTTTTCGATGTCCTGCTGCTGTTTTTCACTTTCACCTCATTTCACCAGAAATCTAGGTATCGCTATAAAGGATGGTATTTCTAAGTGATGGCCCTATTTCTCCCTCTAAAGTGCCTCTTGAACATCAAAATCTAGATATGTTTCGTTTTCTCCAGAGGTAGAACGATAGCAATGCACATTTAAAAATATATAATAATAATAATGGCAAACCCCCAAAGCAGCTTTCAGATTAGGCCTGTGTTAAAACAACATGGCATCATTCCTGTGGTCCTTAGCAAGAAGAGGAGGAATTCAGGGCTCAGTCATTTTGCTTTTGGGAACATCTGGGTTGTAGCGTGGTCCTTAGGACTGCAGAGAGAAAATCAACTGGGTGATGCCTCAGATCTTGCCTTGAATTTAGTACAGTGATTTAATTATCTTAGTGTGTAGGGGAAAATAAACTGTGCCAGATAGGCATCTAGAGCTGCACGCTGCCTCCCTGGAGGGAGGGACTCTAGTTGAGAGGGACTAAAATAGGATTTCTTAATAAAAGCTCATTTATGGTGCCTGCGTTGCCGGTCCCAGCGTTAACTATGACAAATATGTATTTTTCATGATCACGGGGAAGTGCTATTCAAATATAAATAATTCCTTCTGTACAGCATGCTTGAAAAAAAAATAAAATTGTCGGATATTTTCAGTCAACAGCAGTTGGCTTTGCAAAACTCCTCATCAGCTGTGATAAGCTATTAGGGGGATGTTTATGGACTCATCGAAAATAAACTCCAAAAAGCATCCATCATCTTTATTGCCCCTTTCCAAAGTGAAAGGGTTTATTTTGTCACGGGAGGACAAAATTGGACTGATTGAAACTGGGGAAGACTGAGAGACTTGAGAGGGTTAGTGTTTTTCCAGACGTGACATCAGGATTTGATACATTTGATTCTTGTAGTACTGAAAACGCTCTGCAAAGTCTCCAAACCACAGAATTCTCCAAATTGCCGGAATAATCTGATGGTTGATGTTGCTTTGGTTTAATATAGGTCTTAGCACCCCACTCCTCCCTTCCCCAAAAATACATTTTAGCACTCCTGAGGTCAATGCGCCTCAAAACCCTTTGCAAAGGGAGAGGGCTTTGTCATTTCAGTAGCGGTTGGGACGTTCTGGGTTGGTTTCCAGAAGTTTGCAGAGTTTGTTCGTGTCTGAAGGCAGAGATGCTTAGCAGCGTGGGAGGGCTGTGGGGGACCTCTGCCTAACACGGCGCTCTTCACGCCGTCTGAAACATTCATAGCTGCTGCCAGCATCGAGGTGTGCCCAGATGGCTTTTAATTTGATCGTTTTGCTTATTATAACTAGTTCTCCTAAAAAAAACCTGCATTTGATAAAAATACTCTCAGCTTGTTCTGTGTAAGTCATTAAGCGCTCTGGAGTGTAGGAACAGAGAAGGTAATGAAGATACCTTCACAGCTCGGGCTGGGCTGTTACGCCTTGTACCACTTTAAAAATTTGTGCTCCAAAGGCAGTAGGAAGTTGGTTAAAATCTGCAAAAGCTACAAAAATTGAAATGAAACTTTTAAATAACAGTCATATTGTGGGTATGTGCTGCAATCCATTGTGCCTTACCTGATGTGGTAATTACTACCGTTACAGAACATTTTAATTACCACACTGAGTCAAACTTCTGCCTCTCGTGAAAGCTCCTGACTACAAAAACTGTGTTATATATGAGCAGATACAGTTTTTCTACTAATATTTTCCTTCCTTTCTATTTAGCTGTTAACAGAGACTGATTGCTGCTGTCACATCTCCCACTTGTTTAAAAGTTGCAAGATTTTTCCAGCATTGTGTGGAAAACAGAAACGCTTTCTTTACAGACTTATTAGCTTGTCCATGGACCCTCATTTTATAAACTTGGTTTTAGAATCTACCTGGGCAGAGAAACGACTTGCTACAGGGATTCTGCAAGCTGCGAGTGAGAAGACTGCAGATTCAAGTTTGAGGCATTTAGCAGATTCACAAACGTTGGCTCAGGGTGAGATTAGAAATAATGCTGGTCTTTAAAGGAGAATGTGGAGAACATGACTGTAAACAGCTTTTCAAAGCTGGTGAGTACTAGGCTGAAACAGAGGATTTTAAAATGAAATTATACACCCCCTTCTGTTCTTCAGTTGCTTGTAAAAGCAACAGTGTAGAAGATAAATCAAAATCAATTTTGCATACCGTGGGAAATTCTTAATGGGAAGCTTGTGTAAAGCCTTGTGCATTCAAGATTCACTCTTCCAGGTTTTTTTGCTGCCTATTTTGCTGGGAAATCAAGTGATAATAGCCGTTCTCAATGACTGTCCTTCTGCCTTCATCCTGGGCTACTGATAATTTTTGCTGCAGCTATCTTGCTCACAGCTTCAGTTTCCCTCCGCCTCACACACCCAGCGCTACCTTTAAACCCCCATCACCACCCTAAAATCCCACATAAACGTGATTTCACAGCCCAGTCTTAACTCAGCAGCAAAATCGCGGGTGGACACGGAAAGGAGCCAGGAGATGGGACGGGACCTGGAGCGATTCATTGAACATTGGCTTTGGCCAGGGTGCCGTGAAGCCCACGGTCCGATGGTAGCGAGTGTCTGCGGGGTGAGAAGAATGGGGATAAGGTGAACCATTAGGGTAGTCCGCACGGAGATAGTACAATATTTATACTGATTATTTATAAACTGGTATTCATGAGCCAGTGCTTGTTCTCAGAGCACTAGCGTATACCCATAGGTATTTCCCTTTGATGTTTCTTTAGTCTTCAAGATCAAAATCAACCTTGTGGCTAAAAACATTCTTTGCAAAAAGTACTTGGCCATCTGTGAAAAACAGTTGGATTTCTCTAATCTGCATTGCGGGTGCTCAGCCACCCCCAAACCAGTCGTCCTGTGTGACCACCTCCTATTAAAAACGCTGCCCAAGAAGGATGGGATGGATACCTGGTTTGCATTTTAAAACGCCGGGGTGTTTTGCATGAAAACCAAGGAGTTGTGTCTCCCTTTCCCTCACTGGTGTGCAGGCGCTTGGGTAGGTCCGTAGCGAAGATAAAGGAGTTGGTACCAGTGTGTTGCCATCAGCTGTGCGTATGCGACCTGCCTGGGTTTTAGGAGCCCTTGGCAGAAAGCGAGGCCACGAGTGATGATGATGGCAGTGTGCGTGCCTGGGCAGCGGGTGCTGCCTGTTAGGAGTTAGAGGACACCGCTGTCAGGAAGGAGGCGACGAAAGGAGAGGGAGATGCTGGCCTGTCTGGCGGAAAGGAAGACGCCCAAGCGTTATGCCCTCACATACAGCCGGGACAATAATTCCAGCAGGTTGCAGAGAAGCAGGGCCACTTCTGGCCATTGTGCATCGTTAGTTATTTATGACTTGCTACTTTATTGACATGAAAAACTGTATCAGAAAGCAGCTGATACAGGTTTTGCAATTTAATTTTTTGCTGCATGGGGTCGGCGTGTGATGAGAATCTCACCTGATGGGCTGTAAAAGATGCTTCTGTTGTTCCTTTCTTCTTTATCTCTCTGGAAGGTTCAAATTGGGAAAATGAAGAACAGAAGTATGCACAATGACTAGGTTAACTACCTGGCAATCACACTGTAGTGCTTTTTAGGACAGCTAAGGCAGAATGAGTTCCTTAAAACAGGCCTCAAACCCAGAAATTTCTTTGCTAAGGAATTAATGAAGTGCTTGACAAAAAGGAGTTTTTAAATCCATCCTTTTATTTAATCCATGAAATAAAGATTTATAGTCATGCAGTTTATGTTATCTGAACCACATTCCGTGCTTTCACGGTTTTATTAGAGTCAGCGTTGTGTTCAGAGTCCAGAGCAGAAGGGGACATATAGTGGACCCATTTTCTGTGAAAATGAGGTGCAGCAGTGGGGGTGTGTTTGAAAGCAGACCTCTCCCATTAAGTGTTGACTTTAATGGAAAAGCAGCAAATACTAAATGGTTTTGTGGGTGGTTTTTTTTATT
Organism: Psophia crepitans; assembly: GCA_013399095.1. Taxonomy (NCBI): domain Eukaryota; kingdom Metazoa; phylum Chordata; class Aves; order Gruiformes; family Psophiidae; genus Psophia; species Psophia crepitans. The sequence goes on along the minus strand of VWZZ01001977.1, from coordinate 2,581,883 downwards.
TACATTTGTGTTCTTTGTACTGGTACAAAGTAAAGGTTTTGGGTTTGGGGTCTTTTAAATGAAACCTGACTCTATCACAATCTATCTTTGTTCTTTGTGTTCTTGCAGTTGTTCTCGGAAGTGGGAAAGGTTTGGGGTGTGAGAATGAGGCACAGATCCCAGATGAGTTTTTGGTATGTGTAGAGCACTGACTTTCCCTTTCTGCCTGCTGACGTGGAGCAGCGGAACCTGATTCTTCCATTTTTGAATGCAAACCTGGTTGTGGTTTGCCAGCACAGAGCTGGGGCATCACCCTGCCGCGCCGCACAGCTCCTGTAGCATCCCACCAGCTCTCGCCCTCAGGTCAGGAACTCGGTACCAAAGCCATGGCCACTGCCCACAGCTCGGGGGGCAACGAAGCCTCACTTGAATTCCTATTTTGGAATGGTTTCCAAGGAGTTTGTCCAATTCTCTCTGGGCACTGAGCATCCACGTGGCCAAGGTGCTTTTGGCAATCACATTAGTAAACGTTAAGGAGGGTGTCTGTGGAGCACAGGAAAAAGAATAATACGTGGCTCTCTATTTTAGAGGCTGTATTCCCTGAGTGAAAACCTCACTTGAAGGTTTGTGGGAGCATATTTTTCACAAACACAAGTTCTTACTTTAGGTTTTACTGATGGTATTAAAAATGTGTAGGAGCGATAACACTTTGCGGTTGTGTAGTAGCTATTAACCAGAAAAATCTCTGTTGGAATGTTTATCGTTTGCAGATACAGAAATCGTACCACCTGCTGCTGAGAAAAATTAAGCGTCAATGAATGTTACGGGAACCGCTCTATGACAGCAGCTAGCAGGGGAAGGCTTTTCAGCAGGTGCTGACTAAGCAGTCAGAGCGCTGTAAATGCCATCAAGTCTTTTAAGAGCTCACTAGGAGGCAGGACCTCAGTTTTGCACCTTGACAGAAAGATCTCCAAAAGAAAACAAATCTTGCTGCCAGCTTGCTATGACCAGGACGCTTGCCATGCTCACGTGCACGCTGCCGCCACTGCTGTTATGTTGGGTTTGGGGCTTCTTCATAAAGCAGTTATTTTTATCTCGCTCATTTTCAAATGTCCCGTTTCAATAACTTCCACGCAGGTCTGTGCAGCTTCGCAGTGTCCACGCGGTTTGTGCCTGTTGTGCCCAACAGAAATTGTTTGGGATGGCGACTCCCCCTGCGCTTCCTTCATGTCACTGGTTGCTCTTAGAGCTTCTGGTTTTCTTCTGCACCGGCGCTGGCCTGCGGCGTCCTGAAAAACGCTTGGAGGTTGTCAAGTGAACCGGTCTTTAGAGCCTTTAATGTATTTTCAAAGTAATACGCTGCTAATTAACGCGTAAACTCCTTGCCACCATTAATAAGATAAATCGGTGTTTTCTTGATTCTTATGCACAGTTTATGGTAATTTTAAGCCCTACGGAAAGTGGCTGTTTCCATGAACAAATGCGGATAATTAGTTGTAGATAGTTATTATGCAAATTTAGTAATCTGCACCTTTGAATGGAAATGGATGAGCAGGTTGAGCGTAATGCCCAAATTTTGGATGCAAATGGGAAAGCTGTTATGGTGTAACCTGCCCAGGTCGCCCATGCTTAAGATCAGCTGCAGAAATTAATTTAGGAAATGAGCCCCCAAAATCAGCCCAGCCTTTTCCCCATCTCCAGGTGAGCGTGGCTGGGCTTGAGCGGCGTGCGAGTGAGCCCGGCCGTTCCCAGCAGGCACTTCCCCTTGCAGTTATAAATGAGCCAGCCATGCTTCCAGAGGGGAGATAACTGCGCCGCGCTGACGGTATTAGGGTTAATGTTCTGTGTAATTATGGAGACGAGCTTTCTAACTAGCTGTACGGCACAGCTCTCGCAGCTGCAGGCTGCGCCGCAGAGCTCTGCTCCTACCTTTTAATTTGAGAGCGTGGATGGGGCAATAAATGGATCAAACCTGCCACGGGGCTGGGATAGCAGCTCGCAGGGTGTGCTCGTTCCAGGCGACTCGGCTAATTAGCGACTTCAGCCGAGGGGCTGAGAAATCGCGGGGGCTCTCAAGCTGTGCCGCCTTGATTTTGGGGGCCTGTCTTGGCTTTGTTGGAGTCTCTTTGTGCTCAAAGACCAGCTCTTTAAGCAGAGCACCGAGAGCGGCGTGGCCGGGCTGGAAGAGTTTGCGGCTCGTGCAGAGGCTGTGTCTGAAATAACTGCGCCGCGTTTCAAAGCATGTGCTTTGGCATCACTGCCTGCTCTTACTGCCGAGGAAGGGCTGGGGGGAAAGTCCTGCAGTGGCGTTTCTTTGACCAAAACCTCACTTCAGTGAAATTGGAAGATTTGGGCAAGTTTTGAGGTTTGTTTAGAAAAATCCTATCCAGAAAATATTCCTTTTTCATGCTTTTACTACCACATCTTTTCATTTAGGTTTGTTTTGAAATATTTAAGACGGATATGTAAGTACTTTCAAGAGACTGAAGCATTCAAAAAAATACCAATTTTTTTCTTCCTCCCCCCACCCTGAGTTCTGCACAGGACACCTCACGTGTGTCTGCTCCATTGTGGAACTAAACTTCGTGTCCAGTGTAAAATCCAGTTCCTGAACATCATTCTGGTGCTAGCAGAAGCTGCAGCCGTCCCTGTGGATGCGGCTGAAGGGTGAGCGTGGTGGCTGGGGGTGTAGATGTGCAGCCGCTGTCTGGGAGCTGGCGGGGGCGTGGGCCAGGCTGGTGACTCCGTCCCAGAGGAGAGCTCCATGCCGATGCTGTTCAGTGTATGTTCTTGTAGTCTAATTTCTTTTGTATCATAAGGAATTTTGTTCATCTGGGCTGTCTCAGCATCGTCATTGCTCTAAGTAACCAAGAGCTGACTATTAATTAACGTTGAACCGAGTAACAGCAACATGCTTTACGTACCTGTTTCCTGAGGGACCTCAGCTCTGCTCCTGTTGCCCCACAGTCTGTGGTTTACAGCCATGTGTGTTTGCTGTTCCCACATCTCAGCTTCTGCTGCTCAGAAGTTTTCTCCAAGTGTGCCGGCAGTTGCCCATCGGTACCAAAACCTGCGTTGCTTGTGCGGCTGTGGCCCTGCCAGTGGTGTGTAATTGCACGCTCGGCCTGCTGCCAGGTCTGCTCCAAGGAGGGCTGGTGTCTGCAGCGGAGCAGGGTTTCACAGGGCTCTGTTGTTAGGTGATCATTTGTAAATGTGACTTGGAAAAGGACGTCCCTTGTTCTCCCTTGGTGTTCAGGGAGATCCTCGATATCCCCAAAGGCCAGAGGTCTGGCTGCTGCCTCCCAGGGAGGGATGAACTGCTGGGCGCAGCTTGGTCACCGGCTGACCAAAGTCACCCCGTGCCCCCATCGTTCCTGCCGGGCCGTGCAGGGGCTCCGGCCGTCCCGGTCCTGGCAGCAGCCCTGCTGCTCGGCCGGAGACCCGTGCTCTGCGGCCAGCCGGGGTTATAAACCACACGCACGTGCTCTTCAGTAGGGGAGATTCGTACGTGGGGAATTTGTTGGGTTGTCCACAAGAATAAATATACCAAATGGAAATGTTTGATGTTGAGGGAACACAGGCTTTGTCCGTGACAGCCTGGTTCAGGCTTGACTTCCTGGCAGCGCGGTTCTGGGGGATCGAGCAGGATCTGTAAGCGCAGATAAACGCAGCCCAGGATCCACTCAGCTTTCCTGGCAAACCTCAGGGGCATCCCGGCGTGCGGGTGAGCTCCCAGATCGCTCCCACCTCTGCCCAAGGCCTGGGGGAGAGCCGCTCCTCTGCTCGTGCAGAGGTGCAAACCAGGGTCCACGCCGGCACCAACTTCATGAATACCGAATAAAAATGCCTTATGATGTTTTCTCTCGAAGTGAAAGGGAAATCAGATGGATGTAAGAAACAAATGAGGGCAGCACATCATTGGCTCTTGTTCCTCTGAAGGAGGACAGAGCAAGTCATATTTACATTATGCGACGTGTGCCCTGACTATCAATATTTTGAAGCTTCTACACAGACGTGCTGAAATCTCCAGCTGAACGTCGGAAAACTCTATCATCACTCCATCTTTTGATTATCATTGGGGGGAAAAAAAAGGCAACATTTCCATAACAATAGCACTTAATGGCCAGAGATGGTGAAAATTCAAGGTCTAATTTTATATGTGGAAATAAAGATACAACTTCTCCGCTGAAATATTTGAAACTTGTTTTAAGAAAAGATGTTGGTGGAGAACAGATGGCTGCCTCCTGCCATGCATATTCATGAATGCATTTATTTCATTATGTCTTCCCCTAGGAAACTCGGCGTTTCAGCTTTTATAAGTTTGCCTGGCCATCAAATTGAGCAGTCAGAAGCCCTCTGTCAAAGCTCCGTTGCTGTAGAAATTGGAGAAAGTATGTGAAAGGCTTTAGCACTTTTGTCTTGACTTTTATCACCGAAACACCTGTTGTTCCGGGATCGAAACCAGAGATTTTTATCAGGTGTAATGCACGTTGTCTTTGGGTGGATAAAGTGACATGTTCGTTTTGACTAAATTACTTTTAACCTTAATTTTGTGACATCCTTGGGCACCGCTGCTTAATAACGTTTAGAGGGCTGAGACCTACGGGCTCAGCGTGTGGCAGGAGCTCCCGCTGCAGCCCCGAGCTGCCAAAACCTCTTTTGGGGAAACAAGTTGTGTGATTCTCTGCTTGATATATTAATTGCCCAGGATAAATCTTACAAGGCAGCAATCACTTAGATCACAAAGGGAAATAAAACAACCAGATAGAACTACAAATACAATTTGAAGTGTCATTTCGCACAGGAGATCATGTTGTTAAGCACTAGTGAAAGCTAAAAATGTTTCAGGGTTATTTTTAATCTACTTTTAAGGCTTCCAGGTGAAGTTTTGGATTTTAAAAAGTTTTACCCAAAAAGAAAAAAATCCCCCCCTCCCAGTTTTGCCCTTTTTTGAGTAACAACTAATTTCACACGAGAGGATACACGCTGCTTTCTCTAAACACGGACTGTTTGGCTTTTTTGCTACAGCACAGTGCGTGCAGCCCTGACGGTGTCTCCAGGGGCCAGGAGTCGCCCTCAGAGGCAGCTCTGCAGGGCTGCAGGCTGGCGCATCCTTCCTCCGCCCCGACAGCAGAGCATCCTCTGGGGAGGCTGAGCCGCCTGCTTGAGGGGGAAGACCGTGAGGTCCAGCAGGCAGTGATGCCTCCTCAGCAGGTTTTGTCTCCAGTCGCTGATCCACTCATGGGAGACCGTCTGTGGATGTCGGAGCTCCGGGAGGGTCCGGGGAGACTCTTGGTCTGAGCGAGAGGACAGGAGGGACTGATTGATAGCAGGGCTGGCGTCCCTCGGACTTTCTTAGCCTCCCATTCATGACCCACCTCTTTTTTTTTTTTTTTAAAGACAAGTTTAGCAGCTGGTCCTTTGATTTGCAAAACAAGGCTTAGTTCTAAAGAATAGGCCAAGACTGAGGGGATTCTGTAGGTTTGGGACTTGAAATTGCTTTTATCTTCCTTTTTTTGTAACTTCATTCCTTTCTTTTGGGCCAGAAGTATTTTGTGGGCCCTTCAAAAGCAGGGCTGCTGTTGTTACGGGGTTCCAAAGAGCCAGAAGACTGAGCGCCTTAAATGTGCCATTTAAATTCAGATCTTTTGCAAAGCTCAAAGGGAGAAGAGTTTTTTTTAAAACTTTCCTACTCAGACATAATCGGTCATTAGCAAGGTAAAACACGGAAATGTTCTTTTGGGGACCTTTGCTGAAGCCGAATGAAATTACAGCAGGTGTAATGCGACAGTTTAAGCTGTCAACTGAATACAGACAAAATTTGACCATGACAATGAAGAGCCTCCAGTATTCTATTTTTACACGTTTTCTAGAAGTAAAAAATATGGTTAATATTCTCACATTTGGTTTACGTGATAAAGAGTACGGTTTAATTAAATAAAACGAGCACAACTGCAATTTTTTTACATTATGGAAATGTCAGTTTAGCATACCATTCCCGAAGGGTACTCAAAGGATCATTTAATTTTAAAATGATTGTAGCCTTGAAATAACTTAAAAGGCGCTAATATATTTAATCAAAGGAGGTAACTCGTAATAGACAAATAAATCATTCATGCATGTAAATAGCAGGGCTCCAGTGAGTGCGGAAAGCCAACAGGGAAAATATTTAGGGCTAAATCGTTTCCTCTGGCCCCTTTCTGCTCATGTCAGTGGAGCTACAAGACCTGATGTGTTTTTTGTCAAAGGCCAGATTTGGCCTTTATTGTGCATACGGTATACCAAGCGTGCTGTCAAATACTACACGCCTATCCTCGTGCATAATTTGTGCATATATTATCCACGCAGATTACACAGTAAGTGTTTCCTGATCTGAGTTCACTGCCTCTCTAAATGTCAGAACTCAGGTTGCCTGAACAGCCTTAATTTTACCCTTTCTTCTTACTCACTGAATGAGAAATAGCAAAGAAGAAAAACTCACGCATGGTCGTGCAATTAAAACATCTTTGCTGGGACTGAGCGGAAGAAGTGATTTTATTTTTAGTATTTCTTCATTTATGAAGCTCCCTGACTTTGCTGTTATAACCATGTACTTTTAGCAGTGCCTTTTGTGGTTCGTTTTTCCCTTTGAAAGGTGTGGAGAAGCACGGTTTAGCATATGCCATAGCAGGAATGTGCCTGGTTTATACCTTGGGTGTCTCATACTGGGCTGGGGCTTGGCAAAACCAGTCTCCTTTGAACTAACTGCTAGTCATTTCAGAAATATGTATTTCTGCTGGTTCTTTTTAATTGTTGGTTTATGTTTTTAATATAACTATGCAACAGGATTTCTCCCAGCAGTCGCGAACAATTGGGGCTTGTGCTGTGCTCCCAGCTATTCCAAGGCAATTGAAGTTCACATCAAGTGCACTTTACATGCACTTAAACACCTGAAACACTCCAAACCTATAAATCTTGTGACAAAGCACCCACCACAGACTTGCTTTTTTTGCTCTGAAGTGCTACATTTTCGTCTGCAATTTGCAAAATCTCTTGGGGCGCAGAAGCGCTGCTGCATCTCAGCTGGGTTACGGCTGGAAAGCCCCCTCTCCTGGGGCCAGGAGTTTCCCCAGGCTCCGTGGCTTCCTCTAGCCAAGGCAAGGAAGGACCAAATTCTTGGCACATTCCCTGGCATATTCCCCTTCTTGCTGGTGTACCTTCCCTCTGACAGCCAGGATCTGTTTTGTAGTTAATACTCATGGTTATAAACTATCTGTAGCAATTCACCACGTAAAATGAGGCAGTGGGGTGATGCTCCCCACCGAAGGAAGCAGGCACAAGGAATACTAATTTGACAAAAAGTGGTAATGCCGCATCTGCCTTGGATGTTTATTATCCGATGGGGCAGTTCGCTAATTGGTTGAGCACAGATAGTCAACCCCGGCATAGTTTTCTTAGAAACTATCCTTTCTATGTTGTCTTCCCTCCTTGAATGAAGTTATTAAGTTAATTTGAAGATTTTCAAAGTGATTTAATGAAAAATTAATTTCTAGGGGAAAAAAAAAAAGATGGCAGGTCATAAATATAAGATACTTTCCATCTGTTCGTGGTGCATGACTCAGTGCTACTTGCATACACCTGGATAAAAGATGAATAACCTGAAAATCATGCCAGAGGAGCTTTTTAGCTGGTTGGGATCAGGCAGGCAGGCCAAGGTCGTTTAGGATTCCCATATAATACCAGCTTGTTAGAAATGACATTTTAGTAGTATAACTGTATCCCTGGGAGCGTTAATATGAAGGAATAAGACTGAGGAAAAAGCTCCAGTGGCCTGAAATACCTACTCATCAAATACACTGCAAGTTAAAGACTTTGATGTTCTGTTGGTGCTGCCTCGGGGGATCTGGGGTTGCTGTGCACGGGGTGCGTGTCGGGGCTCCCCCAGCCGTGCACCCACCGGGATCCTCGCTGGAGCCAGGCACCCGCCTGCCGGCATCAGCGTTTGTCTGCTAGAAAAAGCACTTTCCTTGTTCAATCTATTTTTTTTTCCTTCTGCACAAGAGATAATCCAGTTTGGTTCCACACAGGGGTGTTTCTGGGTTTATTCTGGGCACAGGTTGGATTGGGACGATCGGGCGGTGGGAGAACCCCGGCGTCCCTCAGGTGCTCAGAGAGATGCCGAAGTGCCACAGAAACGCAGGACAAACTGGCTCGTAGAGAAGCAGCACTTTCTGCTGGTGCCCAGCGAGGTGCAGCTCTGCATTTCGTTTCTTTGGAAAGCAGAAGGCAAATGTATGATGATGATATTAGATAGAAGAAGATTTTGGGAAAATGCTACTAAGACATTTTAGGAAAATAAGGAAGAATCAAGTAACCACCGATGCTACCGGGTGCAGCTTTATTTTACTGCCGTGTGTGACACACAAGTAATATCCAGTAAGAGGCTATAAAAACCATGCCTTTGGCTGAAAAGAGGTTTTTAAGTAATAATTTTGCAAGGAGTTTACCACCGATTCCAGTGGGTGTCAAAAAAACCCCAAAAAAACTGTCAGCTTTAAAATTCATTGCTTCATATGCTTTAGTTTTCCTTCGCTTCCTCAGATTGTTAGGGAATCAGTGCTGGTTTGCCTCTCTATTATGTTTTGCAATCTCTGATTCCTTTCGGGTTACAATTACAGCCGACTCGCAGCCACGTTTAGTTTTGCATCCTCTGGCTTAGCTGCGTCCGGGATCTTTGCAGGGCAAGCGTACCCGTGGCTGCCCGGCTTGCAGAGACAGAGGCCGCTCACGTGGGAAATGTCCTCAAAAAAATGTCCCAGCCCTGTATGAGCTGAGGCTGGTAAGTGCTTCTGAGAGGCAGCAAGTTCCGTATCAGAGTCGCGTTGAAAAGCTTCCCTGGCACCTTCTTATGGAGGGGAAAATCTTTGTGTCTGTCCCTCAGCTGGGAAGGGGAATTGCCTTGAGAAATGTGGACTTGAGTGGTTGTAACTAACAGTAGTAATAGTAATGGTAGTAGTAGTAATAATAATAAAATAAAAATTATATGATGGGAATTGTGGGGAAAATAATAAGGGTCTGCAGTAGATTGGTACATGGTACGGGCTGCGGGTGCCATGGAACTAGCTGGGTTTCAGCTGCTGCTTCGCTCTGAAGCTCCGCAGTATCTCTGTGGTTATTTTAATCTCTGGTGGCACTCCTTCGGAGGGCACGTACAATTCCGTATCCTCTTCTTTTTAAATACACAGCAGCTCAGCGATTTCTTAGGTAGAAATCAAGTAATTCCATAAAAAGCAGAAGGAAGTTGTTTCCTGGGTACCCGTCACGTTTCTTAAAGTAGCATTCCCAGCTCTGGGGATGTTGTTAGAACATCTCGAGGCTGCGGATCAGAGTACGACCCGGTGGTCCACCCCTTTCCTGGGCTCTCCGCTATGTGAATCGTGTTTCCTTGCTGCGCAGCAAACAAAACCAACGCAGACCTGTCTCGCAAGCCTTTTGCTAGACTTTATCTCTCTATTCGAAGCTGAGCGTGTAGCAGGTCCTGCGCTGCGTCCCTCCGAAGTGTGGGAAGATGTTATTCTTGCTGGCATACTGTGTGTGGGAGAGTGGGGGAAAAAACAGCAGAAGACCTGAAATGATATTTCAAGCTAACGAATCTTTAAAAAGGCATCTATGATTAAACAGATGTGGCTTAAATAATTTAAATTCACTGCATCCCTTAATAGAGAAGCGATAAAAGTCTGAAAATACCGTAATTTTTCCAGAAGTCTGGAAGAAAGATGCTTTCAGGTGTCTTTGGTGTGACAACGGTGAAACGGTGCTGGCTGCTTCTGTCAGGGGTTGCTCTGAGCAGCAGGTATTGGTGTGTGCTGGCGGTCACCAGGAAACAGTTACGCTAGGTAAATTTTTCACTTTTCAATGTTTTTCATTGAGTTGATTGGTTTGCAACTCCCGTTTCCCTCTCTCAACACAAAAAAGCAGGGAAGTGACCTTTTCACTGTGGTGGGATTTAATTGAAAGAGAGTTCGTGTGTCTTGGTTAATTTTCTAGATGCCATAGTCTTACGTTAACGTTTCTTGTAAGGGAAAAGATAATCAAAATCCTGTTACCACTGGGATGCAACACCCTGGGCGCATCTGCAGCGATCTGTCGCTGCCTGTCCTCTTGGAGTCGGGGGGGATTTGGATCTGGTCCACATGGCTGCAAGAAAAACTTGTAGGTGTGCACTGTCGTGGTTGAAAACAAAGCGCACGTACGTTTAATGTCATGTTCTGAAGAACTTGCCTTGCAAAAGTCTTCCTTGCTAAATGCTGTTTTTGCTTTCTCTGCAAGAAATACAGCCATTTTTCAGGGTCACCTGGTTTAACCCGTCAGTGTTAACAGCGTAATATGTAATTGCTTAAACTATCCCTTCTTATAGCATCAGCTTTTGAAGTCAGCGTCAAGTGGCAGAGAGTTTAAACGCCTGACATGAGCTGTACGACCAAGGTCGGGAAGTTAAGTACTAATCTCTTGTGGCACACAGTTTTTCTGTGGTTTTCCTGTTTGGAGCCTCCAAATACGCAATTCCCGTGGCTCTTCAGGCAGCAGGCACGGTTTATTGGGATTTCACCGGTTTATTGGGATTTCACCAGTTTCTTGGCCCTTGGACTGGGACGGCTCTGCCCAGCGCAGGCAGTGCCATCGGTCGCAGCGTGGAGTGTTGCGGGCAGCTTGTGACTGCGATTTCTCCATCATTTGAGGGAACGGCCTCTACAGACTTCCCATGCCTCATCCCAGGAATCGAGTAAATACAATCGTCTGATCAATAAAGTTCTCGGGAAGGAAAGCTTTTAAAGAGACACTGTGAAGTGTTTCTCTACGGAAGATGAGAAAGGGCGAGTGCCTTGCTGTTGGCTTTATCACCGCTGCCGTTTCAGCTCTGTCACAGTAAAAATAAAAGCAGGCTTTTGGCATTGGATCCTCATTTAGGGGGCAATAAAATTTCAGGGAAAAGTAACGATGCTTCATAAAAGTACGAACAAAGCAAATACCTTTCTTAGGATATGTCCAGCAATCGGAGATTATTTGAAAGATGGTGAGGAGAAGTGCAGGATAGTTACTTTCCAACTGGTAAAAGAAAAATCAATGGACATGAAATGAGTTAATATAGGTGGAAATTTCTCACTCATGGCACTGCAGAAGGTTTTCAGTGCAGAATGTTCTGAAGCAACTTTTCATCTAATGCTGATGATGTTTTTTCTCTTTATATTAATTCAGCTTTTGGTAATGTCAGTGTTTAACTGTACCCATATTTTTTTCATTACACAGCTAGTGGGGACTTTTTATGGAGCGCTACCAAGCACTTTTTAGATCAGGTTATGCTTTTCAGCAGAGTGTGGCTGTGGCTGAGCTTGGGTGGAGACGCAGCCTTGTCCCAAAGTCCTGCAGCCCAGCCTGGATAAAACACGTAAACTCTGCTTAGGAGGATGCGAACTGCGTGTTTCCCGTCTGCCGGGGCTTGCAAACTGCAATTCCTCTGTGACAACCCAGATACGGCAGGGCCAGATTTTGCAGCTGAAGAATTCAGACCTTAGAAATGTCTTACACCGGGAGCGATGCGTGGCTGAGCTGAGGGGCCCTTCGGAGCAGGCGGCACGTGGGGGCTGTGGTACGGACGTTCCCCACCGGCTCTGGGTCACTGTTTCTGTCTGGGGATCTTACAGGCTGCAGCAGGTGGGATTTTGCAAGTCCTTTGGGATCCCAGATAATTTGTAATTTTTTTAAAGCACTACAATAGAAAAAAATGGAGTTTTAAAAAAAATAAATCAATCTATAATGTAATGTAACAATGTAGTATGGATTTGCCTTGCAGGAGCACGGATGAGGTCAAAAACCAGCATAAGATCACGGGAATACTCACAAATACAGATTTTAGTATGTCAACGACGTGGTATCCATGAGAGAAACAACCCTAAAATGTAAGCGCTCGCAGAACCCACCAGTCAGCTTCCCACAAAGCCTCGGCGTTTTGTCATCCCTTTTCATGACGCTGCCCCCATCAGACGGGAGGGTTTTGGTTAAAGCCGCGTTAGCCGTTTCCTTCTGCGTCAGTCAGGCAGGGCTCCTCCGCAGTTTTAATGCAACCTTCTTATCAATAATAAAATCAAGCGAGTAATGCTTACATATCATAGGCTGTGTTTTGTCCAGTGTTACTTTGATCCTTAGATGAAAACCTCTTCTGAAAAAATCACAACAAATGTTTTTAAAGGAGAAACAGAAAGAGGGTCTCGTGCCCTAACTCTTTGGGGCTTTAGCCTCCCCCCGTTTCTCCCGTGAGTTATTTCTGTAACATTTGGAGACGTGGGAGCAAGTCACGATGCTGAGGTAAGAGACCAAGCGTTTTCTTGCTGAAAGTTGCCTGGTCAGTCACAGGTTGGTGACATAATTTTGCGTACCCAGATTTGAAGTTATGTTTTTGTTCATTAAAGCTGCACAAGAGACTAAATGCCGTACGAGATGCCACCGTGCAAACAAAATGTGCGCTCTGACAGATTATGGGGGGTTTTCTTTCGGAAAAAAGGTCTGATGGCAGAATTGCCTCTCCATCACCATCCCCCCAAACCCAGATCTTGCTAGATGGCCACAGGTCACCAGACACAGGTGACATCTCTGCTGTCCTGTGGCCATGCGGAGTCCTGCATGCCCATGGTGTCATCAGGTGGTGGTTGGTGACAGCCTACGTCAGTTTAGCTGTACTTTGGCTGCTGAGGTAGGCTGTGCCTCCAGGCCCTGCAGGACCGTGCTGATGGCCACGCATGGCACCCGGGCACCTCCGATGCTGCAGGTATCACCGGGCCAGGCTGGCGCTGACGTGGCTGGGACAGGAGCCTGCGCAGGCTGGCTGTGGGAATGTGCTTCCTTAGCCGGATAAACCCTGGGATGCATTCATCCACATAATTCATTTTGTGTTCCCAGCAAGATTAGCCCACGGTGGAGTGTTCTGTATTAGAGCTGTTCTTCCAACACATACTTGTATTCACCTGGGGAGCGTTTGCAAATGATTGAACATTTTAATCTTTTTTCTTGCATTTTCTCACATGTATTCCAGTAATGCGCATACGGTAACAGCAAGTGGACTATGACCCAAAAGGGACTTATGGGTTGTGGAACAATGCGTCCCTGCTGTAATTTCTTTCTCATCTTCATCTTCTCCTGCTGTATCCTCATCTAACTTCATATTGGGGTATTCTGGAACTTTATTTACAGCAGCACTGTTCCTAGAGGCTCCCTCCCCTGGCCCAAGCCCAGCCACGTGCTTCAGCAGGAGCTTCGCGAGAGATGCTGCTATTAATATGAACGTAAATCCTTCTCCATGGGCAGTCAGCACATATCTGTGCAGTTTGTGGGCATGCTACGTGTAATGCTGTTTGCTCCGTGTGTGTATAAATGCAAAGGAAATGATGCCTTAGCATGGAAGAACCAATACAGTGTTTGCTTTAAATTGTGTTTTCCCAACTGGGCAGCTTCACGCTAAGCAGTGATGCAGTTGTGGTATAGCTGCTCAGGAGAAGTCCCTACCAGCAACGGGTGACCCTCTCTGGGAGTTCGGTAGTGGGTTTGAATTTAGTGTGAGTTTTTCTTACAGTGTCCACAGGGCAGAGTGGCCAAACAACCCCAACTGTTGCGATAAACCACCTTCTCCTCTCACTGCACTCTGCGGTCTCACCCCAGCACTCCCCCACCGTCCCAGGCATGGGCTGCAGGGACACCAGGAATGCTCATCCAGAGGAGTGCTGCTTCAGACAAAAGGCTCGTTCTCGTAAAGGCTGAGCTTGTGTTGTGATACTACATCTTTCCTGAACTGTTCCTCCTTGGGCAGGGAGTCATCTGCTCCAAGGACCTCGGCGTAACTGTGACTGTGCTGCTCGGTGTTCTTCTGGCACTGAGGGGGCTCCAGTGGCAGGACTGACTGTGTTGGCCGTGGCGCGAGAGGCGTATTTTGTGAGTCATTCCCTTTGCGCTCTAAATCAATTTTCTCAATAGTTTTTCTTTCCCAGCGGTAATAATTTTACTTCCATGTCATTTCCTACCACAGGCATCAGTCATAAGCCACCTTCATGCAAGCGTACGTCTCTAGAAAATGCATTTAACCATTGCAGCCTGGTTACGTCTCCCTCCGGCTGGTGTCAGAACCCACGTTTGGGTTCCTCTGCAAACGCAGCACAGCCTCAGAGCCTGCCTAGATCCAATATTATACGGTTTCTAGTTTCTTGTTCTCCTTCTAGTGTCTTGTTCCCCAAAGACTGCAAAGGCACGTTGCCTCTTCGCAAGGACTGAGACTGCTGCCTCTCAAGGGGTTTGGTTTTATTTTGGTTTTTTGAGGCAGTCAGCAAGAACAGCTGGTTCTGCACTTAATTCGGTGGATGAAATGATCTGCTTCATAAACCTGTGGATATTACCCCCTTGCTTAGTCATCACGGCCTCACACTGTAAGCCGTGAATGCGGTCGGTATGGGTGGTTCATCCTTGGGGCCTTCCCTTGAAGATCTGGCTGATGACCTGCTAACACTTGCTATGGGAATATGGTTGGATTTGTGCTTGTTTTTTACTTCGTTTGCAGAGACGATGATAATAAAATGTGGCTCCCTTCCTAGGAAATGACACATTGTGAAAAGGATAGACAGTAACTTGCTTTAAAATTCAAAACAGCAATCTTTCTCCAGTCCAACAAAATGATTAACTAGCTCAGCTTACATTGAATAATTGCAGGCTCCCATTTTGTATTGTTCTACTGAATATTAGCTGATACATCTTTACTATCATGATGCTTTTTCTTGATGCGCAATTGGAATTATAACACCTTTTACATTATCCTCTGAAAAGCATTCAATATAATTAAAAAGCCCGACTTCCTTTGAAATAACAAAATTCTGGCTCTTCATCATGGCAAGTAATAGCGTTAGAGAATGAATTGGTTTTAAGGCAAATTCTGCTGGCAGGTTGGGCTGTACATCAGGCTGTGGAAGTAGGACACATTCCTTATTTGTTGTCAGTTTTCCTTTCGTGCCTCATGCAGATTTGTCTTGCATTTCCAGCACTGGAGAGGGAAAGCTTGATTTAGGAAACTGTGCTTCAATAAAATGAAAACACTTCCTGATCATCCGGTGGTGTAAGGCTGTCACCTTTCTCCTTGAGTTGCACTGTTGCCTTTGGTATGATTCCAGGGAGAGAAGTGGATTAATTATTGGTAAGTGTGATAAATGCAGCCCCTGCGATCCTGCACGGGTCCCATGGAGGCAACCGGCTCCTGCAGGGCTGGGCGGCCAGTTAGTGAAATCAGCCGGCTCCCAAAGCCCAGCGTTACTCCTAACCTGTCAGAGTTGAAAGATTTTGTCATAGTCCTGTAAAATGTGATGTTATACAGGTGTTTCAGCTTCCACTTAAAGATAAAATCAAATTTTTGTTCCTTGCAGTTGTTGACAGGTGGATAAGGTGGCTCAGAATCCCAAAGATGGGTAAAGACAATATAACTAATTAAGAAAGAATAAAAATGTCTTGTGGTGGTTAAAGCAGTCTTGGAATTTGCAGGGGCTGGGAGGGAAGCAGCCTCGTGCCTGGTTTTTGGCTGCCTGGGATTGGCAGTTGGCGTTGGGGCATGCCTTGGGGACCTTTTTATGGCTCCGTCTGTATGTCAAAATCACAGTGAAATGAGTTTTAGGTCCAATTTTAAGTCCTGGAAGTCTTTATTGTTAATAAGGCAGCATTTATTAGGTGGTTCCACACTAATTGGGAGTTTTTACCCTATTTTTATAGGCCTTAAAAATATTTCTATATTCTTAAAACTGGACTGCGTTATCACCGTTAGTATAAAATACCAATGAGAATATATAGTGTGCTTCTCCTGGTGACCTGTATAACGTCTCTTACAAGGTACAGGCTCAGAACACATGAAAATCTCAGTACAGGCAACCACGTGAAACTTCCCTCGTGGCTGCGGTGAAGAGCAGGCTCCTCGTGCAGAGCTGTTGCATGCCCTGCATGCAGCCAAGGCACGCAGCCGTCCAGCGCGCCGGGCTCACCGCGGGCTTTAGATGCAGGCAAAGCGCTTCTACAACGAGCTTAAAGCTGTTGACCTTCAGGGCGCGGTGGAAGGCGCTTTTCTGTTGTGAGAGCGCGTTGGAAGAAGCGGGAGGACAGACGTTGACCTGTTCTGTTCTTGCCTGGAGCGCTGCCGTTTGGGTTTCGAGGGGCGGCATGCGCCGTGCTGGAGGTGGGTGTTGCTGTATTTGGAGTTTGTCCCTGGAATCCGTTCAGGATGATCAGGTGTTCTTACATCCCTCTTATCTGGGAATCAAAACAAATGAAAAGAGAATTGAGGCACCATTCAGGCGCTGGGTTTTTTTGGTTCTTCTTTTCATACAAGGAAGCAAATCCTATCTTACTGTTCTGGCATAACGGATATAAATAAATCGCACTGTATTTATGCTCAGAAATCTGGCCTGGTACCTTTTGTCTGATACAGATACTTACATTTTCTCTTTATTTTCAATTACACGATAAAGGAGAAGCCGACCTTCGTGTCTGCCTTCCTACAGGCTTTTCGTTCCTGCTATTTGTTAGAGCTACAAGGGGAAAGTTTTTTGGGTGGAGTTGATGAAATACATTTTGCTGCAGTATTAGCTGGCTGATAATTTAACATTTCTTATTGCATTATGCTGCTAAGCAACATTTTAACGGATTGTAAGTTTCCTTTTTTGTATGGGTGCCTGGAGAGCGTGTACAGTCTTTATAATATGCTTTAAATCTAAATAAAAAGTTAAGTATATCGCACTCTAAGTCTTCATAGCACTTTAATAGATTTATTTAATCATCCTTTATGAGCTAGGCTAGCAGTTACTGCCTCCCTGTTACCGAAGGGGGAAATGATACATCAGGAGACTGAGTGACTCGCTGTGGTCAGGGGAAATGTCACTGAAGCCAGAGAGCTTTGGTTCTTGGTGGTGAAGAAGGTTCTTGGGTTGAAGAACCTCCCAAGCTTTAACCACTCGGGTTTCACCTTGGTCCTCACTGCTGGTTTGGCGCAAACGCCGGTCACCCCCAGCCCCCCAGGGGGGGTGCATCATGCATCAGGAGGCACCCGCACAGAGCGGGTTTGCAGGAGGTAAAAACTGCAGTCACAGATTGGCACCGATTTTCCTCATCGCAGGATCTGACTCACGGTTTGCAAGTTCTGTCAGAATAAATTAACTGCTAATTTATCATCTAGTCAGGTGAGTCCCGAATAGGTTTGAAAATCCAGTTCGCATCATGCATATTTCCTATCTGATTCATACAAAATACTCGGTGGTCCTGCATGCCAATGACGGTGGTTACCTGGGCAGGATTATTTAATAACCTCATAAAAAAAATGGAAACAGGTACTTAATGAATCAAAATGCACTCAGATTAAATGATCAGAAATTCCTAGTTAATCACCAGAAAGGAAACTAATTAAATTACCATTCAGCTTTTATGGGGGCCTTGGGATAGTAAGCTAAAATAAGTCCCTTCAATCACTATTTTCATTAGATGGGACAGGTGTATTCAAGGTTAGTGAAGATAAATGCAGTGTTCTTTGCTTGCTCTTGAAATTACAGTATTTAAATAGTGTTTTATGCTTCATCACCCAATACTAAACCTGAGGTATACTGGTAAGAAGAAGCCGTGGCAGAGAAAGCTCAACAGACAGGCACACAAAGGAAAGGTGAAAATTGTGAAATACATGAATCAAGGTTTGAAAGATTTTCATTTAATTATTATTTAAATTTCTAAGTGGATTTTGCCTTAAGGAATAAGATAGATGTGGATACTGGAAAACGAGACCCTCACTCCCATGTTGACTCCGGTCTTTGGAAGCGCAGCGAATGGCCGTGCTGCAGACCCCATGCGTGATGCAATGTGGTGTGCGGATGTCCCCCTGACTTTGAGGGCCATCAAACACTTTTGATAGCCAGAGGGGAAAAAACCTGAGATTGCATGTTTTGTCAAAAGTATAGGATATTAGTAGCAAAAGAGCAAATTCTTTTTTTTTCGGCAGCTCCGTGTCCTTAGGAGATGTCAGCGTGGCTTTGTGGTGACAGAGCTTCAGCAGGAAGGTCAGGTCCTCAAGCACGGGAAGAGCCTCTGCTCCCCGCCGAGGCTGTCAACGTTCGGGTTGTCATCTGCCAGGTACTGCCTGCCTTTGACTTTCTTCTTTTTTTTTCTTTCTTTTTTTTCCCATCCCTGTCAGTTATTTTAATGTTGAAGGAAATGTTTTGTCAGGGGTTCTAACTTTAATAAATTTAATACTCCGGGTGTCAGCGGCAGCAGCCCCTGCTGAGCTGTGGGAAGGCAGAGGAGATGTTCCATCTGTCCTGCCTCCCAGCCCGGGGTGGGGGCGATGCTGCCATGTGCTCAGCACCCCTCAGCCCTGATGGGCCTCGTGGCTGGTTTGATAGTGCAGTTCTGTTGCCGGTGCAGAGGCATTTTCCCTCACTTAGAGCAATAGCTACTCATCACCGTGACTTTTTTGAGCGGTAGCACTGCTATTTCATGGATGGGAAACGAAGATGGTGTAACCCCAGGAGGTGCTTGCGAAACGGAAGTCCCACAGTGCTTCAAAGCCAGAAGTAAATATAATTCTGAAATACATAATAACCCCCATAGAGAAGGAAGAGTAATAAATCTTAGTTTAAGCATGGGTCTGAATATTTTGGTATTCCTTTCTTTTTTTTTTTTTAAAAAAAAAAAAAGCAAACCTTCACAGGCTCAGAAAAGTAACAAAAGATCCCAGTGATATCCCTTCAGTTCACTGAAAGGGAGGATTTTCAGAAGAAAGTGAAATCAGTGAAATCCTTTCAGTTTCTTTCTGAGCTTTTTAACATCCATACTCAAGATTTCTGAGACCCAAAACTTGCTTGAGAAACTAAGAAAAGAAAACACAGCTGCAGAATTTCAAAGCAGGTCACAATCAAGTAAAAATAATCTGACTCTAAAATCCTGGGTCTTTTCTTTCACTCTGAGGTTTTCCCACTAATGGACATATAGGAGAGACATAAGGTCATTTAGATTGCTTGTTAAATTGATACAGCTTTACTTAGAAGAATAATAAGTAGCCTTTTGTGATGAATGATCAACTGCAAAAATATTTGCTAACTAAAGCCCACAGAGCTTTGAAATGCTGCTGATTTTGTTTTCTAGTGATATTGGTAATTATGTTTACTTTGCCAACTGGGATCAAATCATGATGTGAAAGTCTTCACTTCCATTGAAATAATTAGTGCATTTCCAGATAATTTGATATATCTAAAATTTTTCTCTAGAAGCCTGTGAATACAAACATAGAGGACAAGAAAGGAGCATAATTATATTATTTTTCAATTTAAATATTTTCAGATCAGTATCAACAGTGTGGGGAGTGGCACATGGTTTTGAAGTGGAGCTGAATATGCCTCACTGAATTACAGAGGAAAATACTGCCTCATTTTCTTCAGGTAGTGAGAAAAGACCTGGAGGGAAACTCTGGAATGGGACTGTCAGCTGGAGCCTTCCTCACCTCCAACGCCTCCTTTCCAGCTTGAACCTTCTCCTAAGCACAGGTACATAGGAATGGCCCTAGATGTTCAACCAGGTGCAGGTTCTGCCTTCTTGCACACCCACTAGTGATTCTTCAGGAGGTTTCTGTCCTGTCGGGAGGATACCCAGGAGCTGCATCTTGGTTCACCGTTTCCTCTGGAGGTGTTTTATCTATTTGTCTGTTTGGGGGGGATTTTGGAAGGTTTTTTACCAGAGCAAAGTAATTACCAAACTCTGCCTGTGGAGTTTGGGTGAGCTCATCGTTTTGGTGACCAAGAACTGAAGACAGTTTTGGGGGATGAGGGATTGTCTCTGATAAGCCATTAAATAACCTTCCCACCCACTTCTTGCAGTGGGGAGAAACTCTTTTTGGACATACTTTCAAATGTCTGATTATAACGTAAGATCTGTGTAACGTGGCTTCCACAATGGCTTGCTTTAATGATGAGACATCTTCAGTGGTAACGAGTGGGGAGCAATTAGCAATTAGTTGGCTCAGCAGTTTGAGGGAGAAGGGCCTTCTGCCCCTCCCCCGAGGGATGCTGTACCCTTTCTTCAGAGAAACGAGCAGATTCCGCTTTGAAAGTTCCCAGGGACCACGTGGCTCTCGGAGGGTTTTGGAAAGGAGGCCATCCTGGTAGCTGCAGCCCATATGGTCCCACAGCTGCCCCAGATGCTCACCTCCCAGTCCCTCTGGGGAGGTCATGGCCAACAACTGTCGCTGCTGCCTCTCTGTAGCTGCAGGCGGGTAGCACTGATGGAGACAGTCAGAACCTCACCTGGGGTACAAGACACAGCTGTGAAGCTGTGTTAACCCCTTCATAGGCTGCTTGGGGTGCAGGGGTCTGCAGCGGCTCTGCTGATCTCCAGCTCCTGAGCTATCTTCCATCTCCAGCTGCAGGCTGGCTGCCTGTTCAGTTGATGGCTCCATAAATCTTCCTCGCTGAAGGGCACCGACATGTAGGAATTCTGTGCATCGGGCACATGTGCTAAATAAGTGGATTTCTGTGTCTCTGAGATTGCACCAAGGAGCCATGTGCATGAGCAGAATAAAACCTCATTGAAAAGTAGAGCACAAGGAGAGGTACTCCAGCTGATGAGCCCTCCATGGCTGTGCCAGCAGTGGGCTTGTCTGAGCATGCGGAATCTCATTAGTTACTCGTTTGCTTCATGATCTAATTTCTCACATGGTTGGTGTTTGCCCTGTATTGGTGAGGTCTGGCTTCGCTTAATTCTAGTGGAAAACAGTAGCAATAGACATTAAAGCATCCATGATGAGTAGAATGGCTCTTTGCTAGTGTGATATGTTCTTAATTTCATAGTAGTAGTAGTTCATTATGGCAGTTTGTAGAGGCCAAAAGATGATGGTTTCTATATTATTGGTGTTGTGGTGGTGCCAAAAACAGAATCACGGTCCAGGAATACACTGTTAAAATCATGAAACAAAAATGTATTGATAGAGGTTTCAAAAAATAACTTGGGTCTTAGTCTGGTGGATCCAGTTCCCGGAGTCAAAAGAAGAACAAGAACAAACCCAAAGGGGAAAATGTAACAGATTTATATCCCAGCAGGCCCTAAAAGAGACTTTTTCAAATTAACCTTCTAATCAGCATTGCAGCTTTCTTGTTTAATATTAGCTGGGGCCAAGGTGGCACAACAGCCTCAACTTCAAAATAATTTCTTTCATGTTCAGTGTGATCCTACTCCCAGTTACTGGCTTCAGAGCCAGGTCTTAATTGCAGGATGGCTAAATGGTGATTTTTGTAGTTGCCTTCCACCACAGCTCTAGGCTATGGCTTGCGTTTTAGGCTTTTAATCATATACTGATTATTTTGTCATTATTTTGCGAATCTTCCAGTATCCTACAATCAAGCCTGATTAGACTAATTAAGATATGCAGAATGAAAAGCATGCAGGTACCAGGAGTGTCCATAGAAATGATACAATAAAATAGTGATGATGAGAGTGCTGCTGTTAGGAATCATAGTTCATTATCTTTATTTCAGGGCACGAGGTCAGGTTTTGGGAAGAACTAATACTGCAAAACTGCAGTATTAGAAAATGGTCTCTAGATGCATTTTGCAGAGTGGTAATGCCATATTAAGTTAGGTTATTGTTAATTATACAGACGTAGGTGAGAACATTTGTACGTTTTCTGCAAATGTTTTTGAAGGTAACTTATCCTCGTTGTGTTTTTGTAACATAACTATTACCCTGTATGAGAAAGAAGGAATGATATGTTGGATGGATTCCACAATTTATTAGTGCACAGTTTTCTACTGTTTTTTACCAAACTCACGTTTGTAAAAAGCTACATTGGGAAGCACTGAATACCAGGGGAAATTGGTTCAGGTCTTGCTGGTTCCTTATGCTTGCAGAACTACTGCTCTACAGGGTGAAAGAAACCTCAATCCAGTGAAGCTCTCAGGCTGGTATAAAGGTTGATGTTGCGTGTTCAAGAGGCTGAGATTGGATTTGAAATCACTGAAGACAGAGGTGGAGCCCCAGTGGAGCCACCGGTGAAGGGACATTACTGGTTTAGTGGAAGAAGTTACCAAGTAGAGACATCTGGAGAAGTGGTATGGTGAGAGGCCAAGAGGAGACATGTCTGCCCCTGAAATGGGAGCAAATGATGGTCCTGAACCTTCTCTGGGTGAGATGGGAATGTCTGTGCTGGGAGGGGAGACGGTTCTTGGTATCTCACCCGTGTGTATGTAACTCGCGTTGTGTTGGCACTGTGAAAACAAGCGTAGAGGTGGTCAGTGCCCAGGGAGCTGCAGCCTCGATAGGCGAGGAAGGCCTTTTAGAGAGGAAAAAGAGAGATTAAGATGTTCATTCTCCAACAGTTTTCTGAGGTGCTTTATACAGCGCTGAATTCATTCTGTCTGCTCCCAGACTCCAAGGGGAAATAGAAGGAAGAGGCTTCGCTGGGGCAGGCTAATCTGTACTCAAGTTGTACCAAGATCACAGAGGACCTAGAAATGAACGTAAATGTTCTGGATCTTGTGCAGTGTCTTAATGAAGGCTTCAAACCTGGCTGGCACTTGACATGGCAGTAAGCCTGGAGGTAACTGATAGAGGTGATTGTGTGGGAAGTTTGTCTGTAAAGGACATGATAGCAAAGAGAATGGCTTGGATAAATATTGTCGGATGGATTTCAATGTATATGAATGATTTTATATTGAAGGGACAGAGGTATTAGGAATTTATATTCAGAGCTGTAGGAGCAGTCCTCACCAGTACAGTCATATTTTTATGTCTTTAGTGACTTCACAGTAATTCCCAGGCAGGTGTTCTACAGAAGGCGAGATCTTCTGAAGTCTTTGGCAAGCCAACAATTGCAAAAATAAAGAAAATGTAAGTTTGGGGAGCTGTCAAAAGAATGATGATTTTTCCTGTGCCTGAATCCCTCATTGCACTTGTCAGTTTACTTCCCGCTGTTGACGCAAACCATCACCGGTGACTTCTTCTGACGAGCAAGGACTTTGTCCTTTCTCTGTCCTTTCTGACTGCAGAAGCAAGGGTTGAACTCTGAATGTAAAGGTCCTACTGCTTCTTCCTCCTGCTGCTCAGCAAGTGTAGTTTGAGCAAAAGCAAAACCAGATAAAAGACTGGGACAAATTGCGTAAAAACGTAAAAATTGTTCCTGAGGAACTGCCCTACGAAACAGATGCTGCCTTTGGAAAGATCGATGAGATCATTGGAAAAGGGGAGCCAAACAGGGCTTTTGTGTTAACTAACTGTAAAAGAAATTTTGGGTGGGCAATGGGAAGAGAAGCCTAACAACAGGCACCAAAACAGGAGTATTCTGAGAAATGTTGTATGTGCCTGGTCAGTAGTGTGCGAGCAAGGCGGGCCAGAGAGAGGGGCTGACGTGGGCAAGCACCGGTGGCTGGCACAGCCCTGCCAAGAGTTTTTGAGACATTAGGTGACGTCCTGGAAAGCTGCAGCAAAGTAAATGTGTTTGTTGTGGTGTTATCTGCTCTCCTGAGCCCGGTCAGCTCTTCTGCCTGATTGCACCAAGTCCTCCATGTGCAGTAGAGAAAATAATTTGTCACAGCAGCCCTGTAATTTTTCCAATGTAACCCCGGGTTTGACAACAGGAACTCCCAGTGGCGTTTGTGCTCTGACAACCCCTGAGATGCCATCCCCTGTTCTTCGTGGACCTCCAGGGAAACCCACTGATATCAGCAGGGGACGTAGCTTGGGCTGATCACATCTAAACCAGAATAGAATAGTTCAGTAGAAAGGGAGCTACAATGATCATCAAGTCCAACTGCAACTGTATAGCCCTTGTCACTTTTCCTTTCGTAATTAAAAAAATGGCTTTGAAGGATTTTTCTGTCCAAAATGCTTCTCCTCTCCCACTGAAATTTTCTTCCAGGTCTTTTACTTCCTTCCATCCTTGCAAGGATACAAAAAAAAAATAATAATTCAAACATCCCCAAAATACATTGCAATAGCAAGATGTTTTTAAGAAATAAAGATCTTCTTTAAAACCTGGAGACTGGAAGTTATCTCAAAACACACATTTTGAACAGAAATGCCTTGGGTTTTTTCCCCCTCACCTGCTCTCAGAGCAGCTGGGGAGAGAGGGGATGCTCTGGGCAGTGAGGGGTTGCAGGATGCTGTTGGAAATGCAGGATTTTTCCTTTGGTTGTTGCACCTGCAGTGCTGGGAACAATAAGGAAAGTAGATGATGTTAAATGGTCTCATCTAGAAGTGCCTCATTTTATTCCCCATTCAGAAAAGAGATTTGCAGGGGAGTAAAACGGTTTAGGAGTCAAATTCTCCTTGACAGAAGCCAGCCAAAATCTTTCCATCTGTTGAAGTCTGAGGGATGGAAGCAACAAGGCTCCCTTACATCCTGTCTAATACTCCTGCCACTTCTACAGTGGGGAAAAAAATTAGCACACTGAAATTTCAATCGAATTGCCAAAAACCTCTTTCAGCAGATCACTTCTCTGTGAAGGATGCCTGGAAATTATTCTGCTGGCAATTGATTTGCAATTGGAGCCTGACTGAGATGAAGAGGGAGATGCCCAAGAGGGAGTTTTAATGGTTGTTATATATTATGGAAACAGAATAAGGTGTGCTACCTGACCCTTTCAGAGGGTATTTTATGAGGAGATCCGGGTTTGAGTGCCCTGTTGAATAGTTTGTGTGGTGGATTAAATCAGAGTTGTGCCAGTGATGTCAACAGGCGTCACTGGAGAGTTCGGATCCCCACGCAGACAGCACCGCCTGCACTGGAACTGGTGTGCAACAGGGTCTGAAAATCAGGAGGGAGTCCAGGAACAGGAGTAAAAGGTTTCCAGTTCATGATAATTCTAATTTCCATTCAAAAGGCTAGTCTAGAAGAAAACTGTATATTTAGACCCCACCTGGAGTCCAGCTCTGGGGCCTCCAGCACAAGAAAGATGTGGACTTGTTAGAGCGAGCCCAGAGGAGACCATGAAGGTGATGCGAGGGCTGGAGCCCCTCTGCTCTGGAGACAGGCTGAGGGAGCTGGGCTTGTCCAGCCTGGAGCAGAGAAGGCTGCGGGGAGCCCTTGGAGCCCCTGGCAGTGCCTGCAGGGGCTGCAGGAAAGCTGGAGAGGGGCTGGTTGCAGGGCAGGGGGGGCCAGGCCAAGGGGAAGGGCCTGAAGCTGCAGGAGGGGAGCTGGAGCTGAGCTGGGAGGCAGCAATCCTTCCTTGGGAGGGTGCTGAGGCCCTGGCCCAGGGTGCCCCGAGAAGCTGTGGCTGCCCCTGGCTCCCTGGCAGTGCCCAAGGCCAGGTTGGATGGGGCTTTGGGCACCCTGGGCTGGTGGGGGGGTGTCCCTGCCCATGGCAGGGGATTGGGACTAGATGGGCTTTGAGGTCCCTTCCAGCCCAACCCATTCTGTGGTTTCAACCAACTGTGCATTTCAGTCCATGTCCTAAAACACACACTCTTCTTGCTTTATTATGTGGGGCATAGTTTAAAGCTAAATTTCACCTTTTTAACATTACAGCAAGTTTGAAAAAAGCCTTTTCTTTGCATATACAATGTTAAACTGTCCTCAGACCTTGTGCAATGTGACTGGGGTTTTCTGGGGAAAAAGCCAAAACCCCTTTATGTAGGTTTGGGTTCTGACTGATATAACTCTCAGCAGGAGATTTTTATTTTTTTTTCACTGAAAATTTTCCTATAACACCGAACCCTTTTTCATAAGAAACATTTTGAATATGCCATCCATGTCTCAAATGCCCTTGTGTGACTCACGGTGCTGCAGAAGTGTCACCTCCCTGCGCTGGTCGCTCTGGGGTGTGTCGGCACAGCTTTCCTTGCTCCGTGTCTGCTCGTTTGCCGAAATCTGGTTGGAGTGTCCAGCCTACGTCCCCGTGCTATGGGTAACAGCGCGCAGCTTTAGGGGCAGAGCGGGGAAGGAACTCCCTGCCACGACTGAGGCTGCTTCACTGTCGTACCGCTGTCTCTGCAGGGGGAGAGCTAATTCCTTCATGGTTTAATGATGTTTAAATGACTCAAATGGTTTTAGTAAGTGAATGCATTACGGAGATCGTGTTTGAGAAATTGCAATAAAGCATAATGGAGTTAACAGTTTATTAGTTTCATAAATGTCACCTTGTTATTAACAACACAGGTAAAGGTAGTTTTACAAGGGATCGCATTATCATCTGCTCTGTGCAGTATTGCATGTGTTGCGCGCTATGTTTAGAAACACTAATTTTAATCTAATGTACTCCTACCTTACTGTGCATTATGGCACATGAGCAGGTATAGTGCAGCCTGTTTCCCGGCTGCGGTCTTTGGAGATCTTACTGGTGCGCCTGGCGCTGGCTGCTGCTCCAGCTACGGCGTGGCAGGGCAGTTAAAGCATGCTGCGTATCCTTATATCCTGCTGGGTACTGTAAAGCATTGCTGGTAATTAACACGGGGAAGTGATGTGATCACTCCCTGGAGAGGAGTCCGTGTCCATTTAAATCGCCACTGCTCAGGGAAGGAGGGCTGTAGGTTCTCATGCCATTAACTGTTCTGTCTGTGGACTTGGAATGTGAATGTGTGGGTACGTAGGACACAACTGTACTAAGGACAAGTAAATCTCAAACTGTTTAATCACTTATTGAGAACCTCATGTGCAATACGGCATTGGCGTGTGAGGAAGCTGTGCTATGTGCAGCTTGAACCGGGCTCCGCTGGCACCTGTAGCAAATCTCACGTTGCAGATATCAAGGAGAGAGCTGAGCCATTAAGGAGGTATAGCCCTCGGTGGAGAACAGCTCTCTGATGTCTTTGCTGGGCTTTTAAATCTTGGAGCTCTGCCAAAGCGTATTCCCAAAGTGGGAGATCTTGCGGTAGCCGTGGCTCGAGGAGGTGAAGGTCACAAGTGGTTGTGCTGTACTCTGAGCCAAGCATTTGCTTCACTCTGCCACACATGAAAGACATTTAAGGACCAAAAAGACATGGCCCTGGTTTCACCCGTGCTCCTCTGAAGAGGCTAACGGTGCTGGAGGTATTGACCTGCCTTTGAGGGACCACAATTGTGCGAAGAAACATCTGTAAATGCTCTTTTCCTTGCTCTGAGTGAAGCCCTTTCTTCAGCTGTACCTAGGAGAAGCAC
The DNA here is from genome assembly GCA_013399095.1 of Psophia crepitans. Classification (NCBI taxonomy): domain Eukaryota; kingdom Metazoa; phylum Chordata; class Aves; order Gruiformes; family Psophiidae; genus Psophia; species Psophia crepitans. The sequence goes on along the minus strand of VWZZ01001977.1, from coordinate 2,554,753 downwards.
ACTTGAAATATCACAAGTCATTAAATTAATTAGCTAATGTCTAAAAAGTGCTTTGAAGAGGGAAAGCATTAAATAAATAGGAAGTAGTGTTAATATTATTTTTAATAAATATGAGAGCGCGATCCATAACGAAGGCTCGTGTGATGAAGTACATTTCACTGTGTGTTATTTTCCCGTGCCCCTTAACAACAGAAGAATTAACAGCCTTTCTCATGATTTCAGGATGAGTCTTTAGGTGCTATAGAGAGCTCAGACTTTTATTTCCCTCAAAAATAGGCCAAAACTGTATTCAAGCATTTCTATATTTTATAGTTCAGGAAGATGAAGGAGGGCAACATGATAATAATCTCCACCATATACCCTCAGGTACATAATGGGGCTGGAAAAGCATTTCTAAGGAACCACTCCAGTTCTGTATTGAAATTCTGTCAAACTCCCTTGGAATAAGACGCAAAGGTGAATAAAGAAATCTGGATCACAGTGATAAACTCCTGAAGTGAAGACCAGACACAATAGAGTGAAAAGCAGTAACGTTATGTAAGTACATTATTTTAATTGAAAAGCAAAATGTCCTTGCACTTCTTGGGAACAGATTGTGTCACGGGCTGTAAGGGAATACAAAAAGTGAGGGCTTGCCATCGTCTCTGTATATAGACCGTCTTGCCTCATTGAAGTCAATAGGATTTTTTCACTTACTTAAATTAGACTTTGGGTTTCACTCCTCGGTTTTCAGTGTTCTGATCTAAGTGATGGCTGCTGTTTCTTCATTGGCCATCTTTGACTCGAAAGATGGTTGTGAGATGCACTTGTTAACTTCTGCTCAGTACATTTTTGGAAGAGAAGTTGCAGACAGTAGATAGCTCAGTCTTTGGAGAGATCTGCTTGAATTGGAGATCTTCCAAGAAGCTGTTTTGCCGGTGCTAAGTGGCCTCCCTCAGCCCTGGCTTGAGCACAGACATCGTTCCTCCTCCTCCTTGATGCAAGGTGGTTGCAGCAACGTCTGGACTGGTGCAGTGCTGGAGCAGAGCATCTCCTGTCCAGCACTCACAAACATCACCATGTCCCATGTCTTGCAGCACAGAGAAAAGTCCCTTGCTGGGTTAAAGAAGTTTTTCATAGCAGCATCTTTCCTGAAGCCAGACAGGCTCAGGAAGCCCACCGGGGCGTTCTCCGAGTGCTGCTGTCCCTCGTGGCCACTGCTGGAAGGGGGAACTACTGCTCTTGCCCAAAGCACTGAAGAAATCACAGCCTGGTCTCATTCATTATAAAAATCTCTCATGTATTTAGTGTTTTCCTGGCAACAAACCATGGAGCACGTTACGTAGCACATGCATGTGAGTATTTTGTTTGGTGAAATACAAGAAGATCCGCTGTGTGTGTAAATAAGGCAACAAGTGAGAGGGTCTGTGTTAGGTTTTTAATCACTGGAATAATTTTTCCATGGTAGCTATCAAGAAAACCTGTGCTGTCTTGCTTAATATTTTCTAAAATATATTAGGTTTAATTTTTATGTGTTTTTTTTTTTCTTTCTTTTCACTTTTTTCCTCTTTATTTGCATACAGAATGCTGTGAGGATAAAGACTGCCTGTGGAGGTGGAGGGCTGGGGTCGGTCACAGCACACAGTGGCTGGTCAACTCAATTATGGCTGAATATACTTCTCTGAGACGAGAGATCCCAGCAGCTTCATGATTCATTTGCCATCCTTTTTGAGCACTCACTCGAATAACCTTGCACGGGACTTTCCAGAGAGCCAAAGCTCAGCCAGAGCTGATCCTTCCAAAAGCCAGGCTCCTGGAGAACCAGCGCGTATGTACGTATGTCTGGCCTGAAGAACCAAATCGGGGGCTCAAACTATAGCAGGCAGCACCAAAGATTACAGTTGTTTCAAATAATGCTCTATTATGCCCCATAAATTCGGTAAGGTGACCCAAGAGTGTTCATTAGAATTTGTTTTAGCCGCACTTATTGTCACTTAACAGACTAAACAAGAACTGATGGCTCTTCAAGCAGTAATAGTAAATTATAGTTATGGCAAACACAACTGCCTCATTACATCTAGTCAAGGTCTATTTCCCCTTTATAGCGATAACTGTAGGAAAGCATTGTTTTTAATTTATGAATAAGGATGCACGGGAATCTTTGCGTTCCTATTTACATAAACACGATAGACAATTAATCTTCTGTAAAGTAACCGGAGTGGTGTTTAAAACCTACAGACTCCTTCCGAAACGCATTCCAGAACGCCTACGGGGTATCTGTGTTGTGGAGTGTTCTAATGATAATCTGTTGCATAGATAAGCACAAACAGCAGGACAACAGACAATTTATTTCTTTTTTCTTAAGTCTAATTTTATGCTGTGTGATCCTCCCGGTGAAAACTGAGGCATGGATTTTTATTTGCTGAAGTATTGGGGTGAAAGTTATGTCAGAGTAATAGGAATAGCTAAGGTAGCAAAATAGGATGAATTTTTATTGCAGCATTACTTGTCCCATTTCCTCCATGTGAAATGTTCTTACGATTTTCAAAAAAATCTTTTATACTAATGTTGCGGTATAAATAACGGAGTGATGGAGAAAAATTGAAGTTGTGTGTCAAGATTAGTGTCCTGCTTGATAAGCATCTTTTGGTTTTAATAGTTTACTGTGTTCTTGATACATTACCTACCTGTACTCTGCTAAACAGCCGTATGACCTACGCAGATTATTTTTTTATGCACGACAGACAGAGCGGAGGGAAGCGCAGCCTGAGGGGGGACGGAGGGCAGGTACAGATAACCCAGCCAAGGCTGATGTGCAAGGCCCTTCCCCCCCACCCCCAGTCTTTTCAAAAAGGCTAATTGTGTTCTACAGATATTTAATTAATGTTAACAAATGGACAAGTATGCAGGTCAGTGCAGAAAAGGAACAAATTAAGGAATATTTGGATGCTGTAAATATTCTGAGATCAGCAACTGTTCTATAAATTTTTTGCAGAAATTGGCAACTTTGGCCAAATATCTTATTTCTCAAGCTGTTGCATGAGCCAGAAAGAAAATGATTTTCAGGGCTCATAGCAAGCCTGAGGAGGCAGGGAGAAGATATTTGCCTGTAGGCTGAATGCATTTCACCTTAATGTCCTTGAGCAACAACAGGAACAAACTCCAAGATGTGGAAACAAAAATCATATTTGCTCATACTGACTGTTTCAAGAAGAAACTAATTTTCACAATCATTTCATTTTTCCCCACTTCTCCCTTAAAGGTTTGTATTTTTCAGAACAGACCTTTAGCTTGGTCCTGACCACATTTCAACCTATTTTATAGTTGCTGCAAGAGATAAACTTTGGATACTCCCCCACATAAAATATCTGATACTATTTTTTGATTCCTTGGACGTGGCACAGTTGTTCTTTGCCCTCTCTAGGACTTTCAGATCTGTAACTCAATGCATCTTTCAGGGCAAAGCTATTTTTTGTGAGATGAATTAACTTCCAAACGTTACACCGAACTGATCTTTTCACATGGAGACTCTTGCCTGTTTCTCATCCAACAGAGAGTAATAAAACGTGGAGATCATAATAAATAAAACACAAAAAGGTAGGTAAAACATAGAAGTAAATTATATATATGCTATATTCAGCAGGGCTTGGTGACTTGGTGCCAGTCTGCAGATTTGGTCCTCACTTCGTAAAAGATTTTGGCACTAAAAAGTTAGGAGTTCTTGTTGCCTCTCTGGGTACTCAGAGAAAAAATTGAGTTTGGATTTTTGTGGTTCCGATTTTAACATGTCGGTTTACAACTTGATGTGTTTGCCTGATGCAGTGAAATCAATGAAAAGTAGCCTGTGGATTCCATTTGGGTATCAAAATGAAAGGAGTCATTCATATTTTTTTCATCTCAAGTGTTCTCCAAATTGTTATTTTGAAACTCAACTGTTTTTCAGAATTTTACAAGTTTGCTGGACCGTGATCTCATCATTTAGACTGGTGCCACTGACATGACAATTTCTTGTAATTTCTTTCAGTAACTGAAAAGTTTAAAAAACTTCATTCCAGAGGAATTGTGTTGTAAAAAAAATCATTTACAACTTATCCAACCCCTTTCTGTTGATATTCCTGACGTTCACCTGCGTCCTTGGGAAGAGCCTTCATCGCTGCCCTGGTCCCGCTGTAGCTCAGCCAGTGGCAGTTTCCCTCTGCACACCACAGGTAGGCGGTTTGCAAAATTTGTGTGTGATGTATGAAAAAAAGAGTGAAGCTGAGTTAACAAAATGTGCTATCAATTAAAGAGAGCAATCAATAGTAGGGAAAAAAAATAATGGGAAAATACATGGAAATGCTTTAATTTACTTGTTCTACTTGCCAGTTACAGTAGTGTTATGTGCAGTCACGCAAGGTACAAAATTAATGTGCAAATGTCACTTTGTCCTGAAAATAATGCCCTGGAAATGAAATGTTTCCTGGCAACAAAATATTTGGTGCATCAGTATTTAAGTTTTTGAGTGAAGATTCACAAAATATATTTTTGACTACCAAAGAAAAGGACTTCTGGTACTTCCGTTTTGCCTTTTTTTAAAGTCAGACGGAGCTACTATCTCTGTATCCTGGAATTAAATTAATGCAAATGATTATTTTGCTTTTCTTAATAACTGCAAATAATTCCAATTAATTCAGACTATCATAATTCACCCTGCTTCACGCAGAAGCCTTCTGACGCTGCGGGATGCATTACACGCCAGAGCTTTCAGCCTGGTATTGATTGATTCTTTGCAGTGGACCTTAAAAATCCATTAAGGAAGAAGTTAGAAGATGTGAATTAATTCTAAATCCTTTGTTGGTATGTGCAGCTGAAGAAAGCCTTTTCAAAACCATTAATCATAACTCAAAATAGACTGCTAACTTTAAAATAAACTTACAGTAAATTGGAGGACAAATCCAAGTGAGGTATTCAAATTCCCCATCCCTCTACCCAGTGCTCACTAAGAGTTTTCTCAAGTGTTTTACTGAATGTACTTTCAATATTTTTCAATTATTTACATTGTTCTGATAAGAATACGATGACGTGCAGCCATCTGTGCCAAAAATGAAGATGATGATTGCTATTTAACAGATAAGATATGTCACCAGACCGGAGGAATCTGAAAAGCCAAAACAATAAAGCTTGCCATCTCCTCCCAGGTAACACCATCAATCAGGCGAAACTTCATTTAGAACAGAAAAAAAACCCCAACCCTCCTTCTGAAATCCTCACCCATTATTAATTATTAAAATTAATTTTGTATTGAGTAGTTTTATACACCCACTGCTCCCAAGAACATCTCAATCTTAGAAATGAAGTTACAAAGCTTTAAATGTAGGCTGAAACACAATAGGAATGATGGCTGAAGAGCTAGGTGGCATGAAACAGAAACCTTGACTGAAAGACTAACTGCAGATTCATTCAAATTGAGCTCTACTTGCATACTTCGTATTTACTAAAGTACGTAAAGCAATCTGTTACTGGTTTCTGCGTGTGCGCTGAAGGACCCCGCAGCCCGATCTGCCTTCCTGGTGCGTCCCCGAGAAGTCTCTCCAAAGGTCGGTGGCTTTGTGGGCTCTCCTGAGTCCACGACAAGGCGCTCTGCCTCCAGCAGCCCCAGGTTTTCATGCACAGTGCTGGGTTCCTCCGAAACCCCTGTCTTTTGTCAGTTTGTCCTTAAATCGTGTGTGTTAGGACAGTTCTGTGCATAAGGGAACTGTACTGAAATATCGCAGCTCCCGCACGGTGACTCTGTGTTGTGTCGTTTAACGGCTGATGGTCTGACACTGCTTAGAACATAGAGCTTTGGTAAAAATAAGTGTTTTGGCCATTTTTCCTTTGTTTCCTAAGGTTTGTCCTGCTTAGGCTGGGCTGTGCTTGGTCACTGCAGTTACTGTTACTCAAGGTTTAGGCCAAGCACGTTTTGGTAGAAGGGAGGTCCAGCACTGGTGGCAGTCGCATCATTTCTGAAACGGAGTGGTTAAATTTGGTTAATTGGTTAGATTTGTCTTTCCCCTACTTCAATAGTCTGCTCAGCCCTGGAGAACAGGACTGTTGTCGTAACAACTGGGAAGAGCTGTGGATCGCCATGGTACACACCAATATTTTACCTAAAATTGTGAATTCTTTCCCAGTGAGGAAAATCAGGAACCGCATTTTCTAAAACTTGAAGGTGAACTTGAAAAAACACCGCAAATATTTTTGTCGTTCCCCAAAGGTCCCATATACAGTAGTAAATTGCTAAAGTAATTGAAATGAAACTGGTGAGCTGTGTAATAAAGATTAATCTTTCCCCGCTCCGAGAACACACAGTACCTGAGACAACTGCTCTCATTTGAGACGTGTAACATTGAAGCCCCACAGTTAATTTCCAGGTGGTTACTAAATTCATTAGTGCTTTATGTCAGTTTGAGAGTTAATTTGCATGTTGATTATATATATTAAAAAAAATGGGGAGAAATGTGGAGGAGTTGTACAGCCCGGGCTGGGCTGGGCGGGGAGCCGCTGAGCCCGCGCCGACTCTGATGCGAATTTACAGAAAGTTTGAATAACACCTTAATGCTTGTATGGAAGCAGTTAGTAACTCGCAATTTGTGAGTTAAGAAAAGTTACTTTGAAGAATTTTAAAAGTGTGGTTTTGGAAAGAGGAGAGTCACATTTCCGTCTCGTTACACTGATACTCGTTCCCACCTCGTTATCCTGGCGCAGCGCCCTGCGGCTGATGGATTGTCCTGGCCTCGCTGGTGGGCAGCGCCACGGAGAATGGCACCAAACGCACCGCAACGCTGCGGCAGTCGCTCCCTTCGACTGGTGCAAACAGGGCAGCTCGGAAATGCAAGGGGCAAGAACGAAGGGTTCATGATGTACAGGGACACCTCTGCAGCTTCTGACCCTGCAGGCATCCCCAAACGGTGTCTTTACTCAAGTAACCAGGGGAAGTGTCAGATAAACACACCTGCACACCCATTTTCCAATGTGTCACTTGTATGACCGCTCAAAATCTGTGTGTCTTTGGCCAGAAGTACTTGTCCTGATCACACGGAATTGTTCTAGTCCTGTGGGTGAAGCTTGCTGAGGCTGTAATAGGTGTTGTGGACCTTATCCAAGAGCTGCTATGGATTTCAGTAGCTGTTAGCTCAGGACATACACTGCATGCAGATTATCGTGACCAACAGAGCCCCGAAAATTTTACATGCTGTGATTGATAGGAGTCCACAGGTTTAACCCCCTGACCGAGCGTTTCACGTTGATCATTAACTAGACTTACATAATAATAGTCTGTATATATATAAAAATTGGAATGTCGTCCTGTCTCAAAAGCAAAATTTTCTGTTAGTGATTTCTTTCATTCTGGTGTTTTTTTGTTCGGTTGGGTTTAGGTTTTGTGGGGGGTTTTTGGGTTTTTTTTTTTGTTCAGTTGGGTTTAGGTTTGTGTGGGGTTTTTTGGGTTTTTTTGTTTGGTTGTTTTTTTTAAAGTTCTTGCTTTGGAAAACATGTGCAATGAGCTTTAAAAGGCACCAAATAGCACCAATTACAGCACAAAAGCCATAGTACCTATATAGTAAAAATGATAGGATTGTTGAGCCAGACTTTATTATTTCTTTAGGGATTTGCTTTCCTTAATTTGCATAGAACTGTCTTTGGTTAAAAATTGCCAGTCACGAAAGTATCTTAGTGATTTTTTTGATTTTTTTTTTGTAGCAGTCATCGTTTCTTCTAATGAGAATATATTTTATGCAAAGGTACCTTTTTATTTATTCTACGTGTACTCTTTATTTTATTGATTGGTTGTATCTTGGTGCGTTCAATTAGAAAGCTGTATATCCTGCTGTGCTGTAACTGTTGGTAATTTAGCTGCTCTACTACATTTCTGTTGGTGCAGGTCTAGTTAGGGAATGAAGATGTGTGGACACCTCTAGCTGGAACAATTTTGTGCGGCTGGAATAATTTCTGCTCTAAAGAAGCTTAAGCTTCAAATCTTAGAGGTCTCGTAATCAAAGGACAGCTTTGCCGTGCAATGGGCAGAGCCAAGTAGATTCTTTTACAGTGTTTGGGTGTGCTCCAACCTCTTCTAGCAATTGCTGTCGATGGCATTCATCTATAGCAACAATTAAGTGAACAAAAATGAATAAATGTAAGACAGAGTCTATGAGAAGTCAACCAGAACTAAGCAGACACCTTGGAATTCAGGAGGTCTTATGCTGCGTCTTTCACAGGCCACTGTTCTTCTCTGACTTTTCTAATTCTCTTAGTAAATAGAGGAAAAATTAAATAGTTATAGCAAAGTTTGCTTTTTATTCACAAAGTTATCTTTTAGCCTCTGAACTGACTGCCTGAAGTCAAAAGTCATCAGCGCTGCTTGTTGGCAGGTATGACACTGTGCACCTCACACAGCGAGAAATCACACTGGCTTTTTTTAGCCACATCAGAAAAAGTTCTCAGGCACTTTCCATGCGATTGATGTTGCATTATCACTGACGCATGCCAAGGTAAAGTCCAAATATATTGCTGAGTGGCAGGAACAGACCCAAAAAAAGTCTCCATCTGTCCTTCCTGTAGATGTGGTGAGCACGGTGGAAGCTTGCAGCCACTTCCAGGCAGGGCAGTCCTTGACGCAGTGAGGTCAGGAAGCTACGGCTGCGGCGCCATTGAAATTCTTGGGGGAAGCGAGCGAGGAGATGATTTGTAGAGCATAATTAATTTGACAAATGCCACCTTTCTTTCTTTTTTTGTATATTGTCTTTGAATAAACAGCCGGTTTCTCCTATGTGTTTGACATTTGCAACTTCTACTTCCCAGAAGGTTCTCCAGGAGTGGGAGCTGTAGATGGGCCAGCTCCAGGGTCTGCAGCCTGTGTCGCTTTTTAGAGCGCTTATTTTACTAGTAGTATTAGAGGGTTTTATTTAATGTTTGACCAGCCAAAGGCCAAATGGCAATAATCATTTCAGCCTGTGCAGCAAATGCAGCCTCCATCAGCTGGGTCAGGTCACCATGCCTTACTGCACGGTGCCATTTGGCCCCGTTCATCTCTAAGAAAGGTGGAATATCTCCATTTAACGGGATTGCTCATTTTACCAAGGCAAGGGAGCATGTGCTGCAGGCATTCCCTTCCCGCCCACGGGTCTACCTCCCTGTGCACTGTATCGTGTCCTGCCAGCGAGGAGAGCTGCTGCACAAATCCAGCGTAGAGGGTGGTTATACAAGAGCTGCATTGCAGCACGCTGCACCAGCTCAGCCGGGAGCCTCTGCCAGCAGCACCTCATGTCACAGCACTCCAGGCTCTCAACAGTTCGTTTCCAACACCCAGAACAGGAGCTCTCAGAAAAGGTGTTACCCGATATAACCATTTGCAACAGGTTGTTAACACCAATGGGGTTTTTTTGGTTTGCGTTTTTTTTTTTTAAACCTGGCTATAAATACTCCAATGAATTTTTAATGCAAATGCAGAATTCTGATTTAAAGTGGCAGCAATTGGATTTGCTCTCAAAGTTTCGTGAATTCTCTGATGGGTTTCTCAGCACATCCACCACTAACAATTTTTTAAATTCTTTTTACAGTGCGTGTGGTCTGTTTTTCGGGTTGGTAATGGGTATTGACTACTTCCTTCACTTTTTTGTTTATTAGCTTCCAGACATAAAATTTGTACAGACAGTTGCTTACGGTGCGACCTTTACAAGTGCATCCCAATAGTCCGCCCGTTGTCCTAGAAAACAGTCTCCTGTGAAGCTCTATAGTTGTTATTTAAACTGAGCTTTTTATAGACTTGCAATGTAATCTGCATTTCCCAATACTGAATGCATTTGGAAAACGCTCTGTGCTGAGAGCAAATTGCCGTTGTTTTTGAAGCTCAGGGACCTGCTTCCTCATGCCTTGCAAATCCAAGCAAGTTGCTGTGGTCCATATTCCCAGCAGAGCTCGGCAGATCAGGCTCTTGCTCGGATTCCTGGTTGTGAGCTGGATGTAACCAGCTGCTGAGTCTATTCACAAGTTGAATGTACTTCTCCCCTCGGATATAATGCCTTCTAACCCCGATCGATCATCACTAAAGGAACTGGCAAATGGCACGAGCAGCAGATGCCTGGGCGCTGCGCTGCTCCAGCACGTAGGTAAGTCCCCAGCACACAGCTGGGGGACTTGCAGCTGGCCAGATGTTCGCAGAGAGAGGAGAGGCGTCACCGGCTGGTGTTGAAAACACTTGTGGGGTGAGCCTTACCAGCAAGCTCAGCGCCAGTAACAACCTCCGCAGTAACTGGCTTGTGGGCTTCTCTCCTGACTCATAAAACCAGTGAGCACCTTGTTCAGGGAACCCAGAGCTCTGGCATTTGGTATTTTTGCCTAAAACTGGAGTTCATGGGGTTATTGTGCTTGACAATTAAAAAAAAGATACCATGCTTTTTTTGTGTTCCCACTAAAATCTAAAGTGGAATTGAGCAAAGCAAAAAGTGGAATTGAGCAAAGCAGCTTGATTATTGATATTCTGACACATGCCAGTTCACACTGATTTTCTTGGTAAGTCTCCAAGTGCAGTCATACCACTGTTTCTTAAATGTCCAAAAATACAAAACAGCGACACAAAGTGCAGATAGAACCTATGGCAGGTTTTAATCTCTCAATTCCACTTTCTTTTCAGAAATAGAGGAAACGCAAACGAAAATGTTTAGAATGATATTGGCAAAGTATAAATACTCACACGGTACACAGAGATCCAAAAGAAATAATTTGCATGATTTTCTGTCAAGTTTTGAAGGTTATTGTGACAAATTGGAAGTGTTCTTTGGACACTTGCATTGATTGGTAGATTTTGTACTGTATGCAGATGGCACTATGAATATACGATCTTGTCTCGTATTGCTGCTCTGACAGCTGAAGTAAAATGGCGAAGTCAGGAAAAAACCCACGATGAATAGTTTCAGGGCCAAATTTCCACTTAGTTGAGTTTGGATCATTGCTTCGATGGTTTCATTATCCCGTGCACTGGGCAAGAGGTTCATCGTTTCTCTGCCTTTCCACCAATCATTAAACAATTAAGAGATGAAAACAGCATTTGGTATTAAATGATGGTAAACTGGGGACAGCAGCGAAGGAAAATCACTGGGTGGATTGTTGATAATACATTTGTCAGGCTGCATTTTTACTGACTTGGACTTCTCTCTCCAAGTTAGACACAGGAACCAGAATATCTCGTATTTGAATATGTGGTTAGCGGCATATGGGCCCCCTGCCCATACACCTCCCGTTTTTAGAATGAGAAACTTCTACAGTTTGCTCTGCTAAGTAATTCTGAAATCTTTCTTTCCCCCCCTGTGCCCCCCATGGCCCCTCAGCAGAAGTGCCGTTTGGTTTTCCATAATGCTCTTTCTGTGCCTTAGGCAGAAGAGAAGGCAAGAGGTTCCTCAGCCCACGGTGAAGGTGTTCCGCTGGAGGCATATTGCAGACCTGAGCAGAGCTTCCTTTTCCAGTTACTGCTTCCCCGGTTACAAAGCTTTGCTCTGAATTAGTTAAAACTCTGAGTCAGAGGAATAACGAGTGGTTCTCCGTAGCATTAAAAGCCAGAGAAGTACCCAGGGGGACTTGGGTGAAGCAATACGCTTTCCACTACAGCGCTGGATTGTCTTTTCCAAGATGGTCTCTTGCTTCACATGCTGTTGTCTTCAATACGGAAGGGATTTCACTCAGAGGTGCTCGGTCCTCATCAGTCTGTAACTGCCTCCCGCATGAAAGCGGTGCTTCAGCAGTCCGACTGTTTCAGTCCCGCCACTTTTCACGCACGGTTGTCTTGAAAATGCTATAGAGCTTCTGCTACTTGACTCCGTCTGACTTGCAATCCTCATCTTATCATCTAAGGGGACACCAGCTGAGATTATTGTGTTCTCTTTCTCTGGCTAACACTGGACGTGTTTCAAAATCCCTCTGTGATGTTTTCTAGCTCATAGGCAAAAGGCAGCGCTTGCTGGAAGGGTGACATCTTCTCATTTGCTATTAGAAGGAGGTCAAGTGAGTAATTTGCATGAAATCCCCCAAATGACAGTGTGGGTATTTATGCCACTCTTCTTCAACTGGAAACTAAGGACAGCTTAACTTTTGTTTTATATATAATGAGGTATTGATCTAGCAGCAATAGTTGCTCCCTGGGCACTGTCTCCCCCCAAACTTTTTATTTCTTTTTTAGACAACAATCAGGTACAAACTATTTCACATATGGTAATGAAGCAAAATTGTCTCCAGGAAGATAATGGGCCTCTCTCTTCCTTGAGATTAAGAACATAGAGATTTAACAAAAATCAGTGCTGTAAAATCAACTTGGATTTTTGTGTGGCTTCTGGAAAAGGTAGCACAGATCATATTTAAATGATCTTCAAAATAGGATTATTTATATTTAAAAAGGCAGAAAAAAATGAGCTGCCTTCCCTCTGAAGGCTCTGTCGTTATAGATCCCTAAAGCTGTGCTAGCCAACGATTTCTGAAGGCTTACAGTGAGCTTCAGCTATCTGTAATTGAGAAATTATAACCAGATCCTTTCTGAAGGGGCCTACAGCGAAGCTGGAGAGGGGCTCTTTACCAGGGAGTGTAGTAATAGGACAAGGGATAATGGGCTCAAAACAAAAGAGTAGAGACTTGGATGAGCTGTGAGGCAGCAATCCTTCCCTGGGAGGGTGCTGAGGCCCTGGCACAGGGTGCCCCGAGAAGCTGTGGCTGCCCCTGGCTCCCTGGCAGTGCCCCAGGCCAGGTTGGATGGGGCTTTGGGCAGCCTGGGCTGGTGGGGGTGTCCCTGCCCATGGCAGGGGGTGGCACTGGGTGGGCTGGGAGCTCCCTTCTGACCCAAACCAGTCTGGGATTCTATGAATAAACCCTGAACTTTAGGATTGGGATATTTGGTGGGCTGGCAGAAGGTTTTTCTTTGGGGTATGCAAAGTCCATCACAGTAACTTTCCTTAGGGCAGGAGGAGCTGCAGAGTGCCTGTGGTGGGGGTCCCACCACATCTCTCCTGCTTCTGCAAAGTGGGTCTGACGCGATGCTGGAGGTAGTTGTGCCCCAGCAAAACAGTTCCATAACTCCAGAAGCCTTTCTTGCTTTTCTGAGGCTGAATTTCAGATTTTCCTTGAATGCAGCATGTCCCTGCATTGTCCACTGCCATGGGCTGTGCTTGATAATCCTGAAAAATTTGGAAATATGTGAGTGGTTCTTTTTCTTTGCTTTTAATAAAAAGTCTGCAGTGCTGCTTGGGAAGGTCAAGTCTGTTTGACATTGCCAGGATGCTGGTATTCTTGGAACAACCATCTGTTCAGAGCACAGCGAAAAATTGGTTTGTGATTGCCCAAAGTCACTTTACTACTGAATAAAAAAAAAAAAAAAAAAAGGCAAATAAAAAAAAGAGCAGACCAGTGTTTTACCATTTGCAACAAAGCAATTACCATTTGGAAAAATTGGTGTTTATATCTGTGACAGTTTGTGAGTGCTCCGATTTAGGTGTTACTGGCCCAAAGGAGGATGTGGAAATTGAGCCCCTGGGGCCATCGCTCTGTGACCAAAAAGATCTTGGTCAACAGATCAGCTGTAATGAGCTGCAGAAGGGCGCAGGGGAGGGAGGTCAGGGACACGCCGTGGTGAACCATGCTGCCTGGCAGAGCCTGAAATAAGAAAATAAATAACCTGTATACTCCATTCCTATCTGAGGCAGAAACCGGTTTACAGATTATTTTCCCTTTCTCTCTGCTACGTTAATACATTATATGAAATTGTGAAGACTTTGGCAGCCTGAGTGTCTTTTTTCTGTTTCTTTGTTCCTTTCCTTTTTCTTCCATCAGCTTCAGTATTTCCTCTTCTCTCTGCTTTTCTATCTTCTTATTCTTTATGGTTTTTCTTGTTCTTACCAGCTGCTGCATTTTCATCTCTGTTTCTCCTCTTCTCCCCTGAAGGCATGATCCAAAAATACGATCCGGTGGCTTCTGCGGGTTTTAGATTTTGCTGGCTGGCCCCAAAATGTGCCGTGTTCTGATCATTAAGTTTTACAAGCCAAATACTCACAGACCAGCTTCTCTTCTTTGCTAATTTGAGACTGTATTGCTGCTTAAATTAGTGAAAATACCTTTCCCTTGAATACGATGAGTGTTGATTAGCACGTGTTTTGCAGGTATGCCATGGCTTACCTGGTGCTGCAGTACTCGTCCTTGAGATACTCAGCGCCACTCTTTGGGACCGTCCTTCATGACACAGTGAGTAAAAAATAAACTCCTGGAGCCTTTTTACAATGATGTGGCTCCATCACTGATAGCTCCATACAGAGGGCTGGACTGCGGCCGAGCAAAGAGCTTGCAGATGGGGAAATTCTTACTGGTTCACGTGAAATGGGAGTCCATTGCAGTAATGTGAAAATTAGAAACTTTGGGAAGACGTTGTATGTGGCAGGCTGCTGAAAATGATTAAAATTACAAAAAAGCTTTCTGGTGTGGAAAGTTTCATTAAAAGTTACATCTCTGAGTTCAGTCTCAATTTAATAACAGGTAGTGTCTCCAGCTTCTTAAAATTTAATTTGACAGTTTATGAAGAAAATAATTAAAACATATTGTGGCATCAGTCACTTTATGTTTCATAGGAAGTCTGTATAAAAAAGTTCCATTCCTACTACAGCGAGAGTTTATATTGGCCTGCAAATTTCATTTGTCCTTGTTGACACAACATCCACTAATCTAAAGTAAATGGGAAGGAAATGATTGAAATTTTTTTTTGTAATAAAGAATAATCTTGACCTTGAGGCTATGCTATGTAAAGTGAAAGTTGGTGGAAAGTTTGGAAAAGTTGCAGCTAGTACCTAAGAACAGACTGGTGCTACGTATCTCTGGGAGATAAAGAGATAAACCAGGAGTTTCTGGGTCCTTTACTCAAACCAAGCGGTGCATTAGTGCACTGGCAGTTTATCTGTGTCCTGTGGAAAATAATACCAAATAACACCACTCTGGCTGTGGTTCCCGTGCCATGGTCACTAATTAATGTCTTCTCTTAGTCACCGCTCACTTGAGGGCAGGTGAGCAAAATATAACCTGCTAGCTGTTCTTCAGTGATCTCAGCCTCAATCCTGGATGATGAAAAGCTTAACAGTGGGGCCCTTATCCCCTCTCGACTCCCATTACCTCTGCTCACTGACCTCCCTAGCACAGTTTTGCTTTGGGGATGAGCAGGAGGGGAAGCACATCCTCCTGTCACTTACTTCCCTGGGAATTAAAGCTGGAGCACTTCTGATTTAACATAAAACTTATCGTGGCTCTTCCCTGGTCTCTTTCTCCTATGGTAACCCGAAGATGTTCAAGAGCACTTCGTCTGCAGGCCATAACAATAGGTTTCAGAGGGTGTTTTGAAGATTGAATTTTCCTCCGGGGTGGTTTTAATTAAACTATTTTTTTCTAGTCACTTTTTGGACACTTTGCAGTTTTCAGTAGCAGCCTTGAATCAAGTCCATAAGTATGTCTAACATGCCAAAAATAGATTAATCTCAAGTCTCTATCACAATTACCACTTTGGATTTCTGTATCGCTTACCACTGAAGTGGTTTACAAGCAATTACAGACTAAGTCTTCCAGAGCCTCTTGGAAGGAGCATTTCCTACCCCACTTTACAGAGAGAAACGGAGCACTGGAGGGGATCGGATCCTGGTCCGTAACACACCGAACCCCGGCACCCACCTCCCTGAAGTGCAGAAGGAAGGTTGCTCTGCTGGTAATCCGGCTTCAGCAGACTTGCCCAAGGTAATGTAGTAGCAGAGGCAGAAAGGGAGAATCCAGATTTCCTGTGTTCAGTCCTGTCCTTGAGTGCAAGTCAGATTTAGTCAGGTTGATGCACTGCTGCTGACAAACTTGCTTCTGTTCTTGAATGATGCTGGTAAGGGTTGGAAGCCCTTAAGCCAGGTAGATGGAGAGGCAGATAGATGCTAAAGCCATTGCTCATGTACAAACAGCACCTGGTGAGAAAGATTAACTACGTGTTTGGGAAGCTGTTTGCAGAAGTCACAGTTAATCCCTTCCTCGTGCCTCTCAGCACTGAGCAGATTTGTTGTGAAGAATGGAACCTGGTGCCATTTTATCCGTGGTCTTTCCTTTGTTATTACCTTGAGGAACTGATAGTAGGAACATGAAATCAAGAATTACCTGAGGATTGCATTCAGTAAAGTAGCTGGGAGTCTCCCAGCAATCAGACATAGACACGAGGCACTCTGTACATGCTTTCATAACCATTTTTTGGACGTATATAGTTATTTGGTTTAGATACATGGAAATGAATTTGGTGAGTCATCTACTGTTCCGTTAGGATTCCTTTAGACCATGTAAACAGAGGTTTGATGTGGTGTCAGGTCCGCTCTGGTTATTCTGGCTGGACGCAGGGAGGGCAGCGGCGTGGCCGTGTGCCGTTCCCGGCGCAGTGCGTGCCGCGGCACGGGGAGCTGAGCGGGACAGGCAGAGCTTTGGGTTCCCTGAGCTGTGCGACAAAGCAGAGCCGGCTGCGATCCAGTGCAGTAAAACCCCTGAACAACTTCTCACCTGCTCAGCTCAGCATGGCGAGAACTGCGCCTTTGGCTTTGCTGGAAAGACCACAAATTAAGTCACTGTGCCACTTCTGCTGGTGATGTTACTGGTTTAATCAAATAGGAGCTTGGGATAAGGAGAGCGCTGGCCTCGTGGCTCTGTTAGTGACGTCGGTATAGCTGGGGAAGCAAAAACAGGCAGAGGAGCCTGTAGAAGTACACGGAGTGGAAATGGGAGTGTATGTGACAAGGCATATATAGCACGTGGTTAATCCTCATTGCAGGTGGGGGGCTGGAAGCAGGCTCTGCAGTGCGTACGTGTGGCCGTTGCACAAAAATTGGACATTAATTGAAATGCTGCTGAACAACAGTGACTTTTTAAAAAACCAGGATTTTGTTAATCTGATAAGATTAAATTGAAACATGGCATTTACCATCTCTGCGCTCGACCCTTAATGCCAAAAGGCAGGAAGAATATCAGGAGGGCCTGAAAACCTGGGTTCCTCCCAGAGGAGAGCTGCTGCAATGACGGAATTTCAGTGGGTGTTTGCTGGGCCGTGGTGGCCGCGCAGGGTCCTGCCGCAAGAACCTGCTTTACCAGCAGCGATGTTCAAAATGTGACGTTTCGTAGCCGTGCAAAGGTACAGCATTATTCTGCCTTTTCTGCTCAGAAAATTACAACATGCAGCACTATAAAACTGCATAATCCAAGTACTGCTGAAAAGACATCTTATTTTTCCTCCTAGGTTGCTTAATTAATTTCTTTCAACTTTTTTATACTGTTTGATGAATGTTATTTCAACCCACTGTCAAAGGGAATGCGAGGAGGGAAAAATGAGCCACCTACATACTGCTGCTAATGCAATTGTATCTCCCTTGAAAAACAGAGAATTAATAAAAATAGGTGTTAGCCTCTATGCTTGACAGAGAGCATTTAGAGTAGTCAGGCATGTTTCTAGTCTAATTATTCTTGTTGAGCCCTTTTGTAAACCAAAATATTCTGTAATTTAAATAAAATCCGGGGGCAGGGCAGGATATTTGAAGCCCCAGTTTCAAACCGGCAAAACCCTTCCTGTTCTTACTGTGTTGTTACCTCCTATCCACAGACCTTCCATGGCACAGTGCCGTGAAAAGGAAAATGAACACATTCGGTAGTATTATGAATTTGGTTTGTTTGAAGGTTATTAGGCATCTACATGATGAAATTTAACAGAAGTGGAGAACTGTAAAAAGTTTTGTATGTAGAAGAAAGCCTCCAGGTGGAATTACATGGACAAGTTTTCATTCCTCTTTATTATCGTGATTAAACTGAGAGGCTAAGTATTTGTTTTCGCTAATGCTTTAGATGCTGTTAGGGTTTGGAGGCCCCTTATCATAGACTAAACTGACAAAACCCCAATATTCCCTGAAGTGATCACAGTGCAAACAGTTATGAAATGAAAAGGGATGCCTCCGTCTGTTTTAAGGATGATACACCTGCCTTAGTTAAAGGTAGGGCATGGAGGTGGCTGGAGGTGGTGGCCGCGGGGGTTTGGGCACAGAAGCCCACCACCCTGACGTGCCGCTGTACGTCAAGGTTCAAGATTAGGCTGTTAGAAATTGCCATAATTAGAATCATAGAGTCACAGAATCTTTAAGATTGGAAAAGACCTCTAAGATCATTGAGTCCAACTGTCCACCCAACCCCCCCATGGCTACTGCCCCATGTCCCACAGTGCCACAGCTACA
>VWZZ01001977.1:2444069-2536480 GCA_013399095.1 Psophia crepitans | reverse complement strand
TGACCCCCCCAGTTCCCTCAGCCTCTTCATTGTAGGGAGGTTCTTGGGATGGGGGCCCCAATTTAGAGCTTTTGGGGAAGCCAGCATGCACAAGCTGTTCAGCTGCTGATTGCACACGGTTAAAATACGTAACTTGGGTGTAGCTGCTGCCTCTAGCTTGGCTTGCTGTGGCATTTCCTCCCCTCACGATGCTGAGTGAATGATTTACAGATGAAGTTTGTCTTTTTCTCACATTTATATTTGCCATTTCAAAAATCTTTGCTGAATAATTTATCAAAATAAGCTTTTTTCTGTAGTTCTTTTCTGAGGAGGCCATAGGAGAAGTTTCTGCTGCCTAATTGGAGGTTCCCAGAATCAACTTTCTCCTGCGAATACACACCAATTTAAAGTATCTGTTTTGTGAATATTTTCTTGAGTAACTGGAGTGAGTCACTTTTAAAAATCTTTCTGTTCTGATGAATGTTTCTACCAGGAAACCTCCCTTTTCAATATTTGTGGAAAAGACACAAAGGACAAGGACACAGTTGAAGTCTCTCAATTCACAAATGTATTTGAATACTCATGATGCACGTTTTAATATTCACCCATTTTTTTGCTCATGTGAATGCAGCGTGCCTGTTTTAAGGTAGAATGCATCTGTGGTGGTATTTTTTGTTATCAGAAACGTTAATGTCGGGAAATGCTAGTGCAAGATTTGGCCAGTGGAAGTCGTACTGTCTGACTGAGGCTTTAAACCCATAAATCACGGAGGTTGGCTTTCTGCCCTGGCTGCGTGGCACAAATAATGAATATTATGGTCAGATATACACAGCGTGTGACAATTGGAAAGGCCACAGCTGCCGTGGGAGGTGGTCGGGGGCTGTATGGGATGCGTTTGGAAATGTCCCTTGTTTGCTGAATCACTTCTCATCAGGTGCCACGCTCAGCAGACTCATGTCCTGAGATGTTTAAACGAAGGTGAGGATGAAAGCACTTCGGACACAGTCTGGAAGAAATTGATTTCCAGTTTGAACCCAGTTGTGCTGAAAAGCATCCTCTCTCCTCTCAAAGATGCCTGCTGTGCAGCATCCAGCACTTCTGTCCACTCGCCTGGTGCCTGCCGACACCTCTTCAAATTGTCTTGTGGGGAAATTTCCTCCTACGTGTTATTTGAACATTTTATTTCCTGATCCTGATAAATGACATTGCCAGTAAAGATTAGTCCTTCTCAGGGCTGGCAAATGCTATTTCTTACCTGATGGCTCTACTGGGAATACAAGTGGAAAAAAAACCATGATAACATTTTTCAAAAAGCATGATGGAATAAAGAGGGAAGAGAGATTTGTATCTCCCACCTAGTAGTTGCAGACAGAAGCAGCTCCTACTCTGATTATCTCCAGAGTGTGTCATTTTTCTTACTGGACATGGTGATGAAGTACGTGGCTGAAAAGCCTGAGTGTCACGGGGCACTGGCTTCCCAAGGGTGCTGTCACGGGCATGTGGAGGAAGGTCCCCACTGTCACCTCAGAGCGCTGGGGCTGTCCCCACCAGTGGAGCATTGGAGATGACTTCTGCCTGCCCGATGGTGCTGGCGTGGCAGGCAGCCCAACGCCTCAGGCGTCGTTATTTTTACATGCCATGTGCTTGGTTCCTGTAAAAAGAAAGTCTTTCCGTTTGTCTTCTCTTCGAAGGCACAAGCATTCTTACCTCCAAAATGTTCTCACCGCTCCCTGGTGTGCTTTCAGATTGCGTGTGAACCACCATGATGCTAAATAATATCCTGCTGTCTCTGCTGATTGTTTTGATGCTGATAAATAAGACCTGCTTTGGAGGTACAGGAGTGGCGTTCTGCATACCTGAGATCCTTTCAGATGCTCTCTAGATCTAAGCTTACTTGTAGTTTAGTTTGTTTGAAAATAATGACAATTGCATTGGTCAAACAATCCACATGTTTGTAATCTCTATTAAATAACTGCTTCCTTGGAGGTGCTGTTGGTCTTCAAGATGTTGAGCAAAGCCAACGGAAGGAAGGACCCTCATTGCACAGACTTTCAAACCCAAGTGGGAATATCCACAGCAAAGGTGATTTTGCTCAAATCAATAGAAGCTTTTAAAATTAGCTCAGTTTGTTCCAGTTCTTCTGTGTTTGGGGGTGTGTGTGGTGGTGGTATGGTACAGTGCACTTGTTTTAACTGGTACAAAATCAGCAGTATTGAATGTTAAGCAATTTTTCTAGATGCTGTGTCTTCTAAGCAGAATTTCTTAATCTTTTATATAGCCCTGATTTGCTTTTGGTGGAGGAAGTATTCAGAGATACCTGCCGTGATCTTTTTCTAGAGATATCATATGCACCCTCCAAAAATAACCTACTTTCAGCAGCAGATAATTTGTCGACTATCTCAAAGTATAATCTCAAAAATCTCTATACCTTGTTTTATTTGCTACTCCATTATGTCAATAATCCCTTCATCTACTGCTATATTTGCTCATTCGTGTATTCATGGAACTGTACTGGGAAATACCTTGTTGAAAAGAGAAGTTACCACCAGTCATTTCATTACTCGGTAGAATTGCAGGACAGTACCTACATACTGGGGGAGGGAGCAGGAAAAGTTACTTGTCAATTTTGTCGAAACTCATCAGGAATTCAGCATAAAACACTCTAAAAATTAGATTTCCAAAACTAGTTGAGTGCCTCTCCCCCAGAGTCTGCCCAGTTGATGAAGTAACTGGTCACACTGGTGTCTGAAAACCCTGGACGGAGGATGATGAAGAGGTGGTGGGATATCCTGGCTGCCAACATGGGCTAGGGAACATACTTCTCGCTGTGTCAGCTGCTATGGGGGAGGAGATGCACAGTGCTGTAGTTCTTAGCTTGGTCCTGTGTGTGTAATATAAATATATAAATGTTTTCTGGTTTTCCTGCTGGATCTTTAGTGGGAGGAGAACAGCTGTGCATCTCAACCGACTTCTCACGAATCAGCACATTTACCTTGGGCACCATCCTGACCTTCAAAATTCAGGGGAGAGCAATCAGTCCTGACAAGAGGTCTCTTTAGGACTTTCAGATTGTGTTTGTTCTCCCTCTCTCTTATTTCAATTACCTAAACGTTTACATACTTAAAAAATTGATTTCAGCACAACAAAGGAAGCTATCGATCAGATACTGTATTTTCTTTGCTACGTAGCCCCTAACTAACAAAGCAACAATTTCTTTATTACAGGATGAAAGCATGTCTAAGAAATATGCCGTCAGCGTTGTCAAGAGGAGTGTGGCACGCTGCACCATTTCTGAGCGTTAATACTTCCATTTATTTTCCGACAGTTTGCAGAACAGCCGACACCTGGCGTATAGACTGCGCGCCATTAAATCAAATTGAATAAATGTCTGAAGGAAGTTTTGGAATTACTGTACCATTCAAACCCTGCGCTGTCACTGGAAGGCAAAAGAAGAAACATACGCCCTTAACATTTTTCTCATAAGAGGCAGTTCCCTCGCCCATGCACTGTTTGCATGGATCTTACCCTGGTAAGTTTAAGGTACATGCCATTCTGCATAGCAGTGAAGCATATCCTTAATTCTCACTGCAGTATAGAAGTCGTCAGGGATTACAAGTCCTTCCTGAGGAGCCGGAACAGAACCCATTAAGGTATTGCAAGTCATGCAGTTCAATGGCCCTCAAAGTATAATTTGATTGTAATTCAGGAGGTTACTAAAAGGAAATCCATACTAGGCTGTAAGATAAGCAAAAGCGAGAAGTGTATTTACTATGAGTGGTTAAACGTGAGGTGTGCGAGTCCCTTATCTCTTTCTGTCTGCAGTTTATCACCACTGAAGGCAAGTAAAAGAGAAATAATATCTAGTTCACAAGAGAAGATTGGATTAAGCTTTCCCAAAGGTCTTATGGGAGTTATTTCCATTTCAGTCTCGCCTGGATTAGCCTAACTCCTTCGGGCCATTTCCAAAGCTGAAAGGAGAAGGTCTTGGTGCATGGGAGGGAGGGGAGGATGGCCAGCATGTTGTTTCTTCATGGAGGAATTTGCCTTTGACTTCTGAAAAGGAATGAGGAGACCTACAGAGTCCTACCTGAGTGCAGGACTTCTCTTACCGTGGAGCTTTCTTTTTCAGATTCCTGTTTTGCTATGCAAGCTTATTGCTTTGAAATGTGTGTCTCCTACAGGGGTTTATTATGACCATTATTTATTAGAAGAAACCTGGGCGCTCTCATCTCTCTCTGTGGTTGTACTCACTGCCCTCTACAGCGCCAGTTACTTCAGCTCAGTTCTTGCATGTGAAATAGCGAATGAAATATTGGGGCGGACCTGAGGTGGTTGAGTTTATGTACTATGATACTGAATTTTTTTCATGTTATCTCTTTGTTACTGTGCACAGCCTTGGAATAAGCCCTTTCTAAAATACACCTAAATGAAAGGTAGGTGCGAGAAGTGTAACGCAGAGCAATGTTCCCTTGGCTGCAGACAAGCATGTGAGGGTGCCTAATGTGCTGAAAGGGCAGCCTGCCCAAGGTGAAAGTACAGGCAGCGACATCGGGAGAGACCACGCAGGCACCTGCGTACGTGCGAGAGACCGACATCGCTAAAGGAAAATTACCCGGAGAGATAATATAGAGCACCACACCTTGATGTTTCCCATTAACTTCATTTTCATTGTATGGATCCTTAACTTTTCCCTTAACTTCCATTGTAGGATGAAGAGGAAAAAGGCAGCCGGTCTGTGTCTGCAGAATCCTGCCTGGCTCACTGTGTGACTTGGAAATAGCCCCAGGTTTTCTGTATTTCATTTCTGCGTGAGAAGGATTTCTGCAGCAGCAAGCAAGGGCGTGCTTGGTCCTGCTCTGGCGCAGGGGAAGGATGCCGCTGCTTCTGGTATGGTGAAATCCAGCCCGTCGGTGCCTCCGTTCCACCTGCAGTGTATTAGTTTCAGCAGAAATGATGCAGTCTGGCTGCAGGGTGGTTCTCAATCATAAGTATTAGTTTAGGCAGGGTGGGTTATCCAAGCGAAGGCTGATGATGCAGAGGAGATGATTTTTGTGCTTCGTAAGTATTTACTGTCCAGATACTCCAATTTTTTCTTAGCCTTTTTCAAATATATCATAATTTGCTTTACATGCATGTGTGTGAAAAAGAGAATGCACTTATGGAATATCATGTTTTACTATTCCAGTAATAGCTTAACTTAGAAGAAGTGACCACAAATAGACACTCATCACCTTCCCGCTAATACCACACCATTTGCAAAAGGAATAGGAGACAACTTCTGCATCTCGGAGGCTCTGACAGATAGCTGCGAGGAAGTTTATAACAGCCCTTGGAGCTGAACTGAAGGGCAGCTTTCCCTGCTTTCTCATTTTGAGGAGGCGGGCAGTGACTCTTCCTTGCCCACTAATGGACAGTGCTGATCAGCACAGCATCTTCCTGTTGGACCTTTGATTTTCAAGGACCATGCGATTCTTTGTCTAACACTTTCCGTATTTCTGGTTACTGTTGTAACTGCTGCCTCTTCTTTGCGCTCCTGGGCACTATGAGACATCTCCTAGATGTTGAATCTTGTCATTTTTGATAAATCTCTGTGAACCACAGAGCTCAGCTGAAACTGCAGATCAGCATCCTGAAGTGCCAGTGTAATCTATTTCTAGCATTGGAAGGAAAAAAAAAAAAAAAGAGGGGGAGCAGAAAAACTCACAGCTTTATACCAGTAATAACGATGGGAACGAATTGGCTTTCAGAAAATAATTTAATCCCTGGAGCATTGCAGATGGCTTTTGAGTGTCATGTTTAACAGAGCCTAAGGTAGGGGAAGTGTCCTGTTGTTGTGGCTTGTATTAAAAGAAACTAAACCTTTTTCCTCTAAAAGTTTATTAAAGTGCGCTTTTATTTTACTGTTTTCCAGACTGAAACTGCAGGTGGAACAGCCTTCTGCTGGAAATCCTGGGGACTGTTTTGCCTTAGCATCGTCGGATCACTTCTTGTGTATGTGCCCTTCCTATTGTTTTATCTGAGCTTGTGATCTGAAGGGATTTGAATATTAATCGTGACGGTGGAGAAGCCAATGGCACTTTGTTTTAAAAGATGAGTGATTACTCGCAGGGAGAGCTAGAGGAAGCTGTTGAAGACAAAAATGGGTGCTGGCTACCGATTGCCAAAGGAAAGCCAGCAAAATCAGCTCTCCGTGTCTTAGTCTTTGAAATTTCCCTCTGGATTCACCAGGGTAAGAGGACAAATTTCACTACTGTTTTCATAATTCCATCTGGGCAAGACAGTCCTTACTGCAGCAGTAGCCGTCAAGTTAAATGTCAGCCGAATGCCACAGAAGATGAGAATTAAAATTCGGATGCCATGTCTGCCTGGTTCTCAGGATCAGACAGAGTTTATTTCCTCACAGATGCTAATCAGCAGCTTCGCTGGCCCTGGGCAGGCTCCGGCTCTCCAAGAGGCCACGGGCGGAGTTTCTGGATGTCACCACAGGCTGAGGGCAGACAGGTCTGTGGTTGTGTGTCTGCAGTAAAATGGTAAAACCCATCCTCCTCTTTCAGCATGCTCTCTTTCTCAGGCCAGAAAATGTCATACTTACAATACATTTATATATATATATATGTGTGTGTATATATATATATATATAAAATATATCAAGTCAAGACCCTTCTTTTCACATACTTGTACTTGTGGAAACAGCAGCCCTGTTTTAATATTTGGGTTGCTTTAGGTTTCTCTCCAAATACCGTTAATTCTCTAGAAAATCTGCGAGCCTATCTGTATGTACGTAGAGTATACAGAGGTCCGTGTAACTGTAAGTGCATCTAGGCCAGGTATTAGGAACAAACAGGATGACCACCTGTTTAGCATTCCAGTTCATCTATCTAAACTACCATTTCCATTTGTACTACAGTTGTGACATATAAATCAATGCCCACAAAATAAAATTGCTTTGTCTAATAATCCTTTGTGCCAGAGTTATCAATAGTTCATTAGTCTTGCTTTGCATCTGTCAATAAAAGGTGCAATTGAGAAAGAGAGAGCTCAAGGAAAGAAGCAAGTCTATTCTATATGGGAAGGAGATGTCTCCCACTTTGGCCACCCTTTCTCTTCTTTCGATTATAGGCTGCATGGTGTGGTTGTGATGTACACGCAGCTTTTTTTTTGTCTTGAAACATCTTAGAGGGTGGCATACGGTTTCATTTATTCCTGAGGAGCCCAAAAAGGCTCTCGAGTCTCTGAGCTATACTCACACCATGAAAACGCACGCGTGAGAAACTTCCACAACAGGATCAGTAATTATTTTTGCTGTCCTTTGGGGTTTGCCACACACCCGAAAGGCACTCCTGCAAAGGTAAGTTGTTTCTTCCTGACTAGCAATCAGTGTGCCTCTGACCAAGATGACAGCATGCTACATGCTGACTAACGAGTGCCCCTTCCTGGGCCATCGAGGTGCTCCTCACTCATTACCCTGGTTTATGTAGCTTGACATGAGAGATTGGATGTTATCTCAGCGAGGTGGCCTGGCTTCAGGTGATGATATTTTACTCACATAATCTTGCCAAGTTCGTCTTAGCAGCATTTTGTGGTCTGGTTCCTCTCGATCTGTGTCGCTGAGCTCGACACAACCCGCCACAGACAATGTATGTAGCACTTCTCTGTCAAAACTGACCGAACAAAACTTCAGCATGCTCTCGGTAGTTTCAGCTTTTTATCAATTAATTAGAACTGTGCATAGTTTGACTAGGAGGTGAACAAATAAATAGTGTCATTAATTAGATACTGAATAATTAGTTGGTGGCTCCTGGGATGCCACTTGCCTTCTTTCACCATGATCGTTATATAGTCACAAGTTTTACTAATGATCAGCATGCAAGAGTTTCAAAATTCATCAAACCACTAGATGTTGAGTGGTGGATCAAAACATTTGCATCACCGAGGTGTTTGGAAGTCCTTGTCTCTGCAGCAGTGGTGCACAGGACAGGAACTTGGCTGGGTGTACTTGGTTGGGTATGAATGGGATTTCTAGTCGCGGAGGGACTTCTCATAGTCACCTTGAGGTTGAGCCAGGAGGTGCAGTAGCACAATTGTGCCCATCGTCCTGCAGCCAAGAAAGCCTCTGAAGGCTGGGTAGATGGCTGCAGACTGGAGCTCCACCATGGCCCTATCCTTGGGGTACACAAGTTGATTCAGCTCACTGAAGGGAAGCGGAGAGTTTGTGTAGCCTCATAAAAGCGATTGCAAAGACCCCAAGGGATATGTAGAGTTTAGTCTGAGAAAAAAGCAGCTGAGACAAAACCCTCTGGCCTTCTGGTACCCTAGAAACAAGTTTTTGAACATATACATACCTTGTTAGGTAGACCCAGTGAAAAGTTTTGACTGAAAAACTATTTTGTCAGCGTATTGTTTCAAATGAAAATGTTTCATGAAAGTCTTTTGATTTCTTCATATTTTTCTGTTACAAGAACATTGATCGTGGGTCTGGGTAATTCTGGTGCAAGAAAATTCTTCTTCCAATCTATTTTATTTCCTTTTCCTTTTAGCCACTGCAAAAAGAACAGAAGATTGAAAAGTTATAATGTCTTCAGAATAAAAAAGTATTTTTGTGTGACCCTTTGCCTCACAGTCTACTGCTGAAAATGACAAATGGGGGAAAAAAATAATTTGCAAACTGAAAAAAAAATAAATTTGAAACGTCTCACAAGATAGTTTGCTTTTTTTTGAAAAGTCAGTTTTATTCATATGTAAGTTGGAAAAGTTACCTGGTTCCACTAGGCTACAGTTGAACAAAAAAAGATTTGTGTATAAAGAACTCAGTGATTTTAAACTACTTCTTGTGTTACAGTATCTTCTATCAATATTTCATCATAAGATGTCCGAGACTTTGAGTCTCGCTTTGCTGGCGCAGGTAAGCTGGCTGTCTCTGTTCAAGCGTCATTCTTCGGTGGTTTTCTCTGCTGATAAAAGTTAGCAAGGGGAGTGAAAAGGGACAAATGCTCATAGCTATCCAGAAAAACAAGGAGAGAATGAAATAATTTTAGTTCCTTTTGAAACGACATCTCTTCCCTTCTGTCTGCAGGAGTCCCTCCAAGCCCTAAGTGTGTGTCCCATGATTCATGCACCTACTGACGCCGAGATGGACCGCCATGGGCAAATATTGCCCGTGACCGCCTTCTCCTGCGGTTGCGTACTTTGAATGTGGCAAAGTGAAAAGTAGTTTCATTAGCAAGTGGTGCTCTGGGCTTATGAGAAGTGCTTGAAAATGTGTATTCATGAGAATTAATGATAGGAAATTTCTAATCTTTCCTCTGCTGCAGGCCAAATGCAGCTGTTATTCAGAAAGATTATCCAGTAGAGTCATCTTAAACTGAGCTTTCCTCAACTATCCTAGATCTTTTTGAATAAAAACTCTCCAGTGCCCTCACTCAACCTGTGTATCAGTGTTTGTCTCCGGAGCTGCCATGTGGTCGGCTGACAGCAACGGCAGCAACAGGCAAGCCTAAGCAATGTGAAAACAGGACAGTTAGAAGGCAAGGGGATATTTGGCTCGTTTATCCACTGTCTGCTCCTTGCAAAGCTCTTCCAAAGCCTGACTGTAGCTCTGACTATCACACTGTGTTTGAAGACCGGGTCCAAGAAATGACTCGGGGCCCATCTGTGTTGCCAGATAACTTTACTTGGTTGTTTGCTCCTGGTCTTTGCCATCTCACTGGCCATGTAGATGCTGTTTTGAAGTGAACCAGCTAATTCCCTCCAAGAGGAAACTCTCCAGGGCTGCTGTCACAGATGCAATGCTCATCCTCATCACCACGCTGTCTCACAGCTCTGCTGAGCTGTGAAACATCCCTGGTATCATCTCAGGTATCTTGGACCAATGTCGCCATTCTGCCTTAGGATTGCCTTGTGGGTCCCAGTGGGCGTGCACTGCGGTCAAGGCCATCTCCACCGGGAGGGGACTAGTCCTGGGCAAAGCCTTCCAATCCCGTAGACCAAAGAAGGGAAGAAATGGTTCAAGGTTGGACTGATGAGCGTACAGCAGGAGCGGTTTGCTCTGACCATGCAGCATGCCTGTGCCTGTAGCAGGGAGTTGCCTTGGTTGTGAGTAAAAGACAGTTTTAGTAACAATTTAAAATTTACAGCATACTGTGAAGGTACCTTCATATGGGAATACACAGCTATATTGCTTTTTTCTAGTCTTATCAACAAAGATAGCCTATCATAACAGCATTTGTACCCTTTTGCCTCACAATTTATTTTTGAATGTGTTATAAATAGGTAATGCTCTAGATCAGGTCAGTTCCCTCAGGAAATAAGTGCATGCCACATATATTAGAGGTTAAATTCTTCCTCGCCTTATACTCACCGAGTACAGCATTAGGGATGGTGTAAGGCAGGAAAGGACTTGATACTGTGTACAGAAAGTAATTTAAAGAATTACTGCAATTGCATTTTTAGAAACCTTATTATAAGGTCAATTTATTTTGTCAAATGACCAGTAATTAATTTTACAGAAGATGTTAAAGAGAGTAAACTCTAAACTCTGTTCTAACTTGGGTCTTGACATGAGAAGTACAAGACTTGAGCGTACTGGGCTTTCAAAGTTATGCCCAGTGTTGGCAGAGCAATGTGTCATGGTGGAACAGATGGCAGGGCAGGGGGGAGAGTGCTGAGCTTCTTTCAAACCAACCATGCCACTGCAGGCTGGTTCCTGTCAGAATCTGGCCAGTGCCTTTCATTTGTGCCTCCAGTCACCCAAAGGTTACGAAGAGGGATTCTCCATGCAGGGAGAAAGACGAACTATGAGGGATGTGTGTAATATGGCAGTTCAGTTGTTTTTTCCAGAAATGCTAACTGACAGCTAGTCATCCGGCACAAGCCGCTGTGTGTTTCTTCACGTCTGCCATCTGCCGCGGTTGCCCTCTTCCCTGCCTACTCATGATAGAAGAAGTATCTTTTTCTCCATCCCGCCAAGCTTCCTGGACAACTGATCCCCCTCGTGCCACTGCTGGACCAGTGTCACAAAGCTGCCGAGAAGATGTGACCTGGAGGGGGACCTCCCTGCGAGTTCCACATCACCCACTGATGCTTTGGTGTAGCTCTTTGCTCAGAAATCTCTCTTGATTCTAATAAAGAAACCAAAACAAAGTAAGGTTTGAAGACACTGTAATCTGTCTTAGGTGCTGGTGAGACAAAATCCCTCTCCTCCCTGGCTGCGGGAATTGTACTCCAAAATTCACAGCAGTGCGGTCCTTCAGACTGCTGATGTAAGTAATGTAATTTACTCCTTTCCCATAATGAAAAATGTTTAGGTACGGGTGAAAAAACCTTCAACCTATTTTGACCCTATGGAAGGTGAAAAGAAAAGCCTAACTGATTTTACACTGCCTTTTGTGTTTGGTTGGTTTTTTGGAAGGATGCTATTCGTACTTTGGTTTAACAATCCAGCATAGAAGAAAGCAGCATGACCCGAGCCAAGGAGAAGAGTAGAGGGAGTGAATAACGACAGCACAAATCAGCAGTAAAGAAGCAGTCTGCTGCAGCACCTGTACAGAAAGCCCGAGGCCAGCGAGGAAAGTGGCAGAAAGATTGCAGTGGGAAATGGCATGGGGAGCACCATATGCACCGAGCACCGAAAGGCTGAGAACAGCGTTTTAAGCTATCCTAAAGATAGAGGAAATGTCTCTGTCCTTGACTAAGGGCAAAGAGAGAGAGGAATTTTTGAAGATGGACAGTTTCAGACCCTACTTTTCACGTTAGGCGAGTGCAGCTCTGCTTTTATTTAAAATACAGCGTGTGGATGCTGTTGAGGCTCTGTAGATGTTCACAGGGATGCAGTGTGTAGACAGGAATCTGGCACGGCTGTTGGGTATTTCTTTAGATGAGAAACAGGTATGCATATAGTTGCATGAAGTTTACAATAAAAAGCAATCCATTCGTCCAGCAAATTAACCATGTTGAATGCAAATTAGGGATAGCTTCTGTTTTGCTTTGTTCACTGTGTTCTTGTTTTAGATAGGGTTTGATGCAGAAATTGTATAAAGGAGGAATATAGTTGAATAAAATTCTCAGAATAGTCTCCGCTACTACTATTGGGATGTTTAAAATAGATGTAATACTAGATTTTTCTACTAAATGTATTTTCTTCCTGATTTTGAGTTTCCCTAATCTGCTGAATCTGTTCCACCTGGGATAAAATAGAAGAAAATGTATTCTGTGAAATCAAAACAGGTCGTTAAGGCCATCCCATGGGAAGCTGGGTTACAGTCCCTTCACCACAGCAGGCAGAGAATACGTTATGGTCTTCTCTGTGGGTTTTTTAAAACCCTCCTTTTGGTTTTAAATGAACGCTACTGGAAGATGAACGACTTACCTGACTTGCTTTGGTGCCTAAGTCAGGGAGAGATTTCATGGCAGGGGGTCCCGAGATGTTGGACAGATAACCTCCTGGTCAGAGATGGCAGCTTCCCAGGATTTCAGTCTGGATGAACTTTCTTCCTCCTTCAGGTCTCTTTCTTTAATAAGACCATAAAATGAGATCTCCTGAGTAACCTCAGTGTTTGGTTTCCGGTTTCGCTTGGTCAATATATTACGCTGTGAGCTTAGAGCTGAAAGTCGGTGTGAGTTTGCTGTTGACATCCGTGGGGGCGGGAAGCAGCCGGGCACCCCTGACGTTAAGGGATTGACATCCCCGGGGCCAGGCAGGACACGAGGGCTCAGCTGGAAGAGCTCTACCAGAGTCCCATGGCTTTACAATCCGTGTCCTGGTGACTGCAAGAAGTTTTGCTTACACCTCTTTTTCTCCGCACCTAAATGTGACCACATACAGATCAATCAACGGAGCCTGAAAACCTTCCTGGTTCTTTTATGAACATTCTGCTTCAAGTAACTTACTGTGGATGATCAGAAACACCTTTTTTTTCCAAACACCTTGGCTTTTCAAAAGGCAGTACACATAAATTGAATGTTGTCTGCACCCAGAGTTGCCATTGTCCCTGTACAGCCAAGGTGCCATGCAGCTCATTATTTCCTCATGTTTAGGAAGAAAAATCAGTGTCAACAGCCAGGGCTTCTGACTGTCACTGCTTTTATATAAAGCAAAAAACGTTTGATCTTTTCAAGAATGAAAAAAATCAGCTCCTGTATTTTTTTAAAACACTTTGCACTTGATCTTGTCTGAAAGCATCAAAAAGTGAAAAATCTAATGTGACGTTATACATTCTAGTGGCCCCTAATAGCCAGTCACTCCACCAATTTTTCTAAGTTTATCTTTAATCTACTACTCCCAAACTAATTAAGGACTGAATGCCTTTGGACTGATTTTCATTTTGTCTTGAGTTATTGTGACATCTTTACTACAAATTCTTTTTCAGTATAATTAAATTCCTGCAGCATAAATGTCATTATTAATATCATCACCTTTGGTAGACTAACTTTGCCTTGGTCTCCTGATAACTGTGCATTGTAGACTAATTCCCTTTCTTCCTGGTTAATATTTGAAAAGTTTGGCTTGAAGTAAGAACATCTTGAGGCTTAGCATAGACAGAGAATCCATTAATATAAATGTAGTAATTCAAATTGATGGAGTTTTATTAAAAAATCAAATAGTTATATTAGTTTTCAGGAGGATATTTCAAAACTCATTTAAAACTTTTCTTTTTATCTTCAAAAATCATTCCTGGACACTAAGAATTCTGATAATTTGAGGATAGGAAGTAATTCTCACTGATATGGCAAAAATTTCCAATCAAAGGATTAATGCAGGTGGAAGGGAAACTCACTAAAAGAATATGTGGGGAACAGCAGAGGACTGCCAAAAATGAGTATTCCCCGCCTCAACCCAAAAGCTTTTCTGTGGGCTCTCTGCAGAGGACAGGACACCATCCCAGGAACGGTGGGAGCTCAGCACAGGACCAGTAGGTGAGTCCTGTTTTCCTCAGCAGGTAAATATAAAAAAGAACTACCATGAAAAAAAAGAATTTATATGAGAATTTCATAATCTCTCCATTAGTTGGACTAATATTATCAGTGTGGTTTAACCCAGCTGGCACCTAAAACTGCCATACAGCCATTCGCTCGCTCCCCCTGCAATGGGATGGGGGAGAGAATAGGAAAAAATAAAAGTAAAACTCATAGTCTGAGATAAAGACAGTTTAATAGGACAGAAAAATAAGGGGAAACCATAAAATGATAGAATATACAAAACAAGTGATGCGCAGTGCAGCTGCTTCCCACCCACTGACTGATGCCCAGCCTGTTCCCGAGCAGTCGCCCCCCACCCCATCCAGCTGCTCCCAGGTTCACCATCACACCATATGNCTGAGATAAAGACAGTTTAATAGGACAGAAAAATAAGGGGAAACCATAAAATAATAGAATATACAAAACAAGTGATGCGCAGTGCAGCTGCTTCCCACCCACTGACTGATGCCCAGCCTGTTCCCGAGCAGTCGCCCCCCACCCCATCCAGCTGCTCCCAGGTTCACCATCACACCATATGGAATGGAATGTCCCTGTGGCATCGGGATCAGCTGTCCTGGCCGTGTCCCCTCCCAGCTCCTTGGGCACCCCCAGCCCCTCCCTGGCAGCACAGGGGGAGAAGCTGACAAGTCCCTGACTGCTGGGCAACAACTAAACCATCCCTGTGCTATCAACATTATCCTCACCCTAAATCCTAACCACAGCACTAGGCAGAAAATTAACTCTATGCCAGACAAAACAGGGACAATTATCTTGATAACTTTCTGTTAATAATGAATTTAATAATTATCTTTTTAACTCTAAATCCATCAATCAGTAAAACAGAGATTTTCTGAAGGGCACCGATAACAGTGAATTACCTTTTGTGGGGTAGGTGTATTAGGAGTAAATCAACAAATTGATTCCTAGTCTAAAAAATTGATTAATTTATTAAGGTGAAGTTTTGATCTTTGATCTCTCAAAGTTTTGATGAGCATCAGTGGTATTAGAATTGCAGGTCCGGACATCCAGAACAATCTATTAACTTAATAGGCAGTGAGAGTTTGAGATTGATTGCTACAGTCACAGCATGAAATTCGTTTTGTAAATATAGGTAACTGGGCCAGATTCTGACACAACTGCAGAGTTGTGTGTCGCTACGAAAATTGCCCACTTAAATTCTTATGACTGAAAAGGAGAATAAAATGCTATTCAAAAGGGATGAGGCTCTTATAGTATGACCCTAATAAAATAATTCTAAATTATTCTTCCCAAGCCCATGTGAGTTTAGGCAAGCCTAAATAAGTATAGGAAGGCTATTAACTTCGTATTGGCTCTACATCAGCCCCTCGAGAAGCCGTGATGCAGAGTAGCATCACGGTCTGTATTGGGATGATATAATTAATGAAGAGCCTGTCATCTTCAGATGGAAGCAGAGAGAAGGAGAAAGCTCGTTACTGCTGTGCAACCCTCCTTCCCACCCCGTATCTACTGTAGGAAATCTCTGCCCACCCGAGGGATGCTCGGGGGCTTCGGCTGGTGTTGCACTGGCCCTGCAGGTAGAGACTGTGCCTGCTGAAGCAGCCCTGTAACGGGCGGCCACAAGCTCTCCAAAGGCTGATTAAATTGCCAAGTTAATGCATTGAAGAAAGTGCACTTCAATAATTAAATTGCTCCAATGCAACTGCAACATTCTACAATTATTACTTTTTCCTCGCGTTTTTGCTTATATTTTGTTTATCCTTGAAGAAGTCCATGCTTCCAGAGCTTCCCTGGTGCTCCCTGAATTTTATAGGTAAGCCCTTGACGCCGTGGCTTTCTCTGCCTGTCATCGTGAGGCTGAAAGGGAGAGGGGTGTCTCGCGTGCATTCGAAAGCTGGTCCTGGGCTGTCAAGCGAGGCAGACGGTCCCAACACACCCACTCAGCTCAGAAATCCTCTGCTCTGATTTTAAACACGGTGCAGTGGCTTATCTGCTAAATAAAATCTAAATGAGAAATGTTGATACTTAATGAAATATAAGTTTGGGGATTTCACATAAGAAAGCTGCTGTCACTGCTTTAATTTATTAGGGGAGAGTTATGTGCAGATGGTATATACAGAGTTATTTCCTGACTGTACTCCAAAGTAAGTTGATTTGTGGTTTAATGACTTTTATCAAAATGAAATAAGCATTTGATCTTTGGATTTGATCTGGCTATATCTGCAGCTGCTACACCACTACAGCAATTACTTCCAAACTGGGCTTTTTGCCCAGGCAAATGGAGTTCGTCCTTGTTTCATGTCTCATTGACTGTCCTGATAATACACACAGTGGTGCTGTAGGGTTTTTCTTCCTCTAAATTTGATAGGTGTGAAAGTAAGAGAGTAATTCCCTTTTTTTTAGCATCAGTGTTGTTTTATTATAATACATTCGCTACCGCTGGTTAATTTTATCTCGAAGCTGCTCCTAACTAAAATTTAGTATAAGAATGTGTAATTTTCTCTGCATAATCCTGCTAGGCCCTTTTTATAGAGAAACAAGAAATTCATTTATGAATTCTAAATCTGGGAGCCCTCATGGTAATCTTCACATCTGTCTGGGTGGTTCAGGGATGGAGTTGTAGGGATACGTTGTACGCCCACGCTGGGCTAAATCCACTCCTAATGGATTTCCATGGACGGCAATAGAGTTACACCAGGAATAAATTTCCCCCCTTGTATCCATCTCTGAAAGAGCGCTCTTTTTTCACTATTGCCTAATTAATTACTTACAGAAGTAAATTGCAGTGTGTTAAGATTAGCAATTCTTTTTCCAGGACAATACTTCTTTATTTACTGTTCAGGACAAGATTTCCCAAAGTTCAGCCCCGAAAGCTCCTAGTGAGAGGCTGTCGTTAAGATTAATGGTTCTCAGGGCTCGGTGCTGCCAGCTGGGACTTTCCTGAGCAGCCCCAGCTCACGCCAGCTGCATTTTTGACCGGAGCGTAGGAGACAGCAGCTAATTTGGTGGCTGGCAGCCAGCTCACCTGGGTGAGGACTAACAGAACGAAGCTGCTGGTTTGTGGCATGCAGCGGGTCCTCTGACTAAGGCGCTGCTGGATGAGGATGCTCTGGGCACAGCCTAGGTTTGCAGCTAGCAGGTCTGAAGGCTGGAGGTTCTCAATGGCAAGGAGGTGCAAAAAATGGGAAAACAAAGATTTTTGTTCTCCCCTTGCTGACAGTCTCACTGGGAGAATGACCACCACACTCTGTGTGGTCAGAAACTAGGTTTTAAATTGTCTTTTTTTTTTTTTTTTGGCAGGATATTTCGTAGCGATATGGGATAAAACCGGCAATAACTGGGAAGTGACTGGTGAATGAGCTGCCTGTAGATTTGCACTCCTACAAGAAACTATGGGAGAAGGCGGTTCGCCATGAGAGCTCTGGAAGGTTTTCCCGTGCCAGGGTCGCTGCTGCATCTTTAGCAAATCAAACTACTTGCATAGTACTTGCTTCTTAATCCAGGAAAATTAAAACCACCAGTGATAGCTACATTGTCTAGCCATCTGCTCTCCCAGGTGCTCCCACGCCTGATCAGAGATGAAGTGATGTGACCTAGAATCCTACTGCATATCTGGGATCATTCCCAGCACAGTCCCAAGCTTCAATCTTCTGCATGACATCAGATAAAGTAAACATCAAGATTTGATGCGAGAGCATATGTCCACTGCATAATTAATTAGTGTTCTTCCCTGGAACTATTTTTAGATATTTTTCAATCAGAATGAGAGGGTGAGGATTACTCAGGGAAAAAAGATAAGGGAATTATGAGGGTTTTCAGAAACTTGTCAAGCCACTTCTCCTGGGACTGAAGGCAAATTTGGCCATTCAGTGATGTGTACTTGTTTTTTAAATAATTATTTTCATCTTGGACAGTACCACAGTCCTTCATGGCAGCTCGACTGTGGGATGGCGTAAATCCGATCGTGGCACGGGAAACCTGCTCCTTTTTTACTTACCCCTGCTGCTAAAACCCCTGTTGGGTCAGACAACGTAATCCTTCCCTCTCACCAAGGTCAGAGCCGCATCACTGCACTGCCTTGAGTGCGCTCGTTCCTGATTTCCACACGAGACACGTTCAAAACTGTTTACCTCCTGTTTCCCGATGTGTCCGCTAGTGTTGGCACGACGTAGCAGGCAGTGGGTGTGTATCTGCCCGGGCTGGGCAAAATGCCTCCTAACTGCGGCTCCTCGCGGCGCGTTCTCTGGTGTCAGCAGGCAAATGTGAAATGCGTTTGGCTTGTGTGGGACAGCTGGGATGTTCCCATGCACTTCAGTGAAGGCAGCGCGTGCACCCTTTCCCTTGCCTCGTTTCACCTGACACGTACAGTGTGAGTGGGTTTGCTGTAAGAAAGTTTAAAAAAAAAAACCAACAAAAAAAACCCACAACAAAAAACCCGAACCCAAAAAGCCATGTTGTACAGTGTGAGTCACTGAAAAGAAATGGAAGGAGGAGCTATTTTGAGGGCTTTTACATCTTCCTTATTGCTAGGAGACTGCTCCCTGGGCGTGCAGGGCTCTTCAGGCTCTCAGCAGCTGCCTCTTTTGTACGGCAGCATTGAGGGCAATTTACGGAGCAGCTTTGGGCGAGAGAAGGAGAAGCAAACTTGGATCAGAGCTTATTTTCATTTTTCAGTCTTTCTGAGATGAAGGCAAGCGTAATCAGGAGACAACTGGAGTGTTAAGGAGAGCGTTGAGCCAGGGATCTTGGGCTGACCTCGGTACATCACTCTGGTTTTTGGACAGCCATGGCTTGGTCTCCGCAAAAAGCTGTGTGATTATGTAATTATACTACATCTGGGTTAAATTTGTAGTGCTAGGGAAGACACAGAGGCAAGTTTTGTCTTGTCCGTGAGCTGTGTGGAGGACTTACACCATCAGCTATGAGTCCTTTGAGTCACACCAAGGGCAGATGCTCAGGGCAGCCTTCAGGAGAAAGCGTGAGCAGCAGCCAGGCTTGCCACCTGTGATGCCAATTTATAAAATTCTCAATTTTGATTAAAAATTATGCTCTTGCAACCACAGTTTTAATAAGGCACCCGAAGTAAGCTGATGGAGGTTGGGGTTGTAAACGGACAAATCTCCTAGGGTTGTAGTCATGGTAAAGCCTAAGGGAAAAAAAACAAACCTAAGATCATGAGAACGTGTGAATTTACCATCCAGAAGGGAATTACTGAGACAACTGTGTATGTCTTACCGTATTTTTCACACTAATGCCAGATGGCCAGGCCTGGAATCCCCCACGTTCTCCTTCTAGTCTGAGAAGACAAGGAAATAAACAAGGAAAATGTCTGTGATGGTATTAGTTGGTTGCCTGATAAGGTGAGTCATTGCTTTTGATGGCTGCAATAATTAGGACTGCTTTCTAATTTGATTACTGCATTAACCCTTCCTGTTCTGTTCAGTCCTGCCCCACAGATCTCGGTCAGCCTTTTAGATCCTGCTCCTCCCCTGTGCTCCCTGCTTGTGACTACTGCCCGGTTTGGGGACAGTAGCCAAATGTCAGGTGCCTTCAGTGCCGTGCTGTACCAATGGACTAGCAGACTCCAGCAGATGTAAACAGCATGGCAGGAGAGCTTTATTCAACACAAATTAATACTGAGGAGCCATCTCCGGCAGGTCCCAAAGGCAGGACAGATGGTCACCGTTGGCACGGGCTGTTGGTTTGCAGCCGGCCGGCAACCTTGCCCCAGGGACTCCCACTCGCTGTCTTCACACCAGCGTGGTGGTGTGCTCTGTGATTCTGGAGGTTTCCCTTTTTAATTGCAATTATGAGAAGCCAGGAGCTGTTTGCAAGCGCTGACCCCCTTGAGTAGCCAGGGAGCACATAGCTGTCCCTTCTCCTCCTCCTCTGCCACATCCAGGAGTGAGTAGTCCCCTGTCAGGCTTTCATCTCTTGCCATGAAAACAAAGCTGTTGAACGATGAAGTGCAGATAAGAGGTTACCAACAAGCCACATGCGTTTGTCCACACGCTTTTGATCAGGGACTGGTCCCTGTCACTGCCTCGTGGCTGGCTGGGCTTTGAAAGTGCCTTTGATCCATCTGTGCCAATGAAATGGAGTCGTTTGAAGTCTTTTGATCCTTCCTGTGGGCAAATTGTGCCCAGGAAACGTGATGGGCTCAGGATTTTTCTGAGGATTTCTTCCATCTCAAGAGTCATGAAAAACAAGATTCAGCAGCTCTTCCTGTTGGCTTGTTAGTATTGTCTGAGTAGACCCAGGCAAGGGCATTTTGCAGCAGTTGGTATGTTGGTGTTGAAACCCATCCCTCTGTTTCTCCCATCATCTACAGCACCATCCTGTGAGTTATCAAGGCTCAGTTGTCCTCCAGCTACAGGAGAAGATTGCAAAGAGTTACAGAAAAGGAAACACGGTGCAGAAATTTTCAGGTGTGGTCTTGAGAAAGAAGGAAATTTCAGCAGAACAAGATGGACATGATAAAAATTACTGCTGCAGGTTCGTTGACAAGCACAGACTCCTCAGATGAGCCGAGAGCCCATGTGGGTGTGGGGTGTCCTGCACTGAGATTTTATTTCAGAGGTGCTTGGCACACTGTATGATCGCATGCTCCCCAGAATCCCTGGGTCCATGCTGTATGCATGTTCTATGCACATACATTTATTTTTAAACTATGATATGCTGTGCTTCCTACATAGCTGTTGTACCAAAGCAGTTTTGTTCCTTATCAAATAAAGGAGATAGCGGGGTAAGCATAAGTGTGCTTCTTAATAGCCTTGTTTGTGACAAAATTGAGAACTAAGTCCTCACATGACATAGGGCTGCAAGTATTCAAGTCACATTCGGACAGCAAAGCCCACTGCAAGCAGCTTTAATTACAATATTTCTCTCAAACACAGTCTTTCTGTCATGTTTTTCTGAACATTGTTTAAAGAACGGATGAAAGGGCTGAAAACTTTTCAAACTTTCCTTTTCTTAGGGTCTCTTCAGCTCAATCTTTCATCACACAGTCAATAAACAGTTGAAAAAGACTTCTGAACTGCAGCAGGAGGGAGGAGGAAGAGGAGAAATTAATGATATCACCAAATTGAAACTCTTTCAAGTTCCCTTTAATTGCAGAGGGCACAGGGAGCTCATTCAGTTTTTAATTCTCTGATCTCTTGCTCTCCCCAAAGGGAGCACTCTTCCTCTCCTCCCACACTGCACGCAATTTTCCCCAGAGCGTTGAGCCCAGCAGAGTGAAACAGGGCAGATGCTCAGCTCCTTCCTCGGGGCTCCTCCGCTGCAGAGCCCTTCCTGGTGGGATTTTGGCGGTGGAGCAGCAGCCCAGGCTGCCCGTGGTCCAGGGAAGGAAGGGCTGGGTGGGCAGAGCCGCTCTCCTGCACGCCCCAAGGTCCTTCTCTGGGTAAGGAAAGGAGAGAGGATCTTTGTGGAGCGTAGAATAAGTAAACCTGGGCCGCAAGCTATGAGCAGCCCTTGCGCCCACCTCTGAGTACCTTCTGCCTTTCCAAACCATGGTCCTAACACCTCTCCTCCGCTATTCTCCTCACTCCAACTGCACTTCTGCTCATAACTGGGACCTCAGCAATGTGTCCACCAGGACACAACCTTCCCATGCTGCACTCTAATTTTAGGTAGGGCTCTGTGTGTTCTTCACCCTCCTGTGGTCCCACACCAGGGCTGGTCCACCTTCACTGCAAGACCTTCGCCTTTCACCTTCACAATAACATAGGAATAACGTCAGACATCCTCTAACCA
Organism: Psophia crepitans; assembly: GCA_013399095.1. Classification (NCBI taxonomy): domain Eukaryota; kingdom Metazoa; phylum Chordata; class Aves; order Gruiformes; family Psophiidae; genus Psophia; species Psophia crepitans. The sequence continues at coordinate 2,514,814 of VWZZ01001977.1, read as the reverse complement.
AAGCTCTTATCATCTGATTTGAAGTGGTGGGACCTTTCATGCAGCCCTGGGGTGCCTAAGCTGTGTCCAGACCCCACTCGACTGCTGGGGTGCCCTGGCCTCACGCTGGTTGTCGGGCTGCCGCTGATGTGCAGACTCACCACGTGGGGATGGTTCCTGCAACTGGTAAGCACCTGGTAAGCTGTTCTCCCCATTTTTCATCTTTCAGACAAAAAGATTAAGATTTTAGAGCAGAATGGCAAGGATGTGGGAGGGGACATCGAATTTAGGTTTACTGCATTTAAGCTAGATAATGAAGACCAGTGTGCACACAGAAGCATGTTGGCATTATTTTAGGAGTCTCTTCTAAACAGTTGGGTTCCTTAGGAAGAAATCATGATGCTTTTTGAAACCTTGTGAAATATCGTATTGGTTAGAAACATCCTTACACAATGTCTTTCCATCATGTCAGTCCCGGTTCAGCCCTGCCTGTGGCTGGCAGGTTCTGCCGGTTTGGTGCCTCGCCTGCCTACCTGTGGGACGGTGAGAGTTACATATCCAGGCTGCCCAAAGTTAAAAGAGGAAACAAAAAAAACCCCCAAGATTGTCCAAACATTTCCACTGCCCGCCGAGGAGCTGCTCAGCTAAATGCACCGAGCGTGCCCTGGCTGTCTTTGTCTTGTGGGAAGTGTCAGTGCAACAGGCTGAAATCTGCTGAAAGAGCCATTCCCACCATTGACAAAACTGAGGATTATGATTGCAACAGGTCCGTGGGCAGAAACATGAAGCATAAAGCTTTAAATTCAAGTCACACTGATAAGTATAACAAATAAAGAGACCAAATTCCCTTAAAAATGGGATTACGGAGGCTGTGGGGAAGAAATATTTTGAAGGACGTTAAAGAGAAGTTAATCTGCTTTTATGTAATTTGTTTCCCTATTCTTCCTGGACCGGCTTGCTTTGCAGACAGCTGCTTTCAAGGTTTACAGCCGTGCATATGGTTAGGAGGGCTGGAACTGGCAGCCCATTGCCTGACAGAATAATGGCTAACTGGAAAAATAGCTGGGTATATAATTTACAGAAGATACAACCACATCAAAATCAGTGAAACACAAACTATTCATTTTTACATTCTCCAGATTGCTGTCTGTTGTGATCTGTTCCTCCTGATTGCTCCCCCGCCGCGCTGCTGATCACCTCTCCTCCCACCGGCACCCATGGTGGGGAGGACAACGATGAGCCGCAGCAGGGTGAGACGGAGATCTCAGTTCTGGAAGTTCGTATGGTTTAGATACAGATGGGAGCCACAGCATCGGTGCCACCAGGTCTGTGTCTATGCAGAAAGGGGATCTGCCCCTCAGTGACGTGGAGGGTGCCCCGAGGTCTGTAACCCATAGCTCGTTCCTCCACCAACCACCACCTGGCTTCCAGCGCTGTGGGATCTCCTGGGGCTCAGCCAGCCCAGCAGGTCTGGCGCTGTGGCTCTCGAAATTGTCCTTGCTCTGAAAGGAGCCAAACGGCCCTCGGTTGGTACACTTCCAAATCTTGAAATTGTCTGGGTTTGAACCCAAACCGGCGACAGTGAGGCCATCACAAATGCAGTGTAAATCTGGTGAAGAGATAGAGTCTGGTTACACCAGCGGTATTTGACCTGCAAATATCTCTGTCTTTCCTGTTGGAAAATGGTCTGAAAAGAGTTTCCCTTCAAAAGACGACTGCTTTTCTGAGTGTACTGTTCTTTTAAATCTGGGCAGAACCTCTTCTTCATGCTGGTTTTCTCCCTCAGTTTTTGTCAGTGGGGGAAATGACAGTAAAAAGGGTGAGAGAGCGGGAACCATGAAATGCAGGCTTGGAATCTGGAAAAAAGGGCTCTTTCTAAAGTCTGGAAATACTTCATCTCCAAATAAATGGCTTTCTAGACAAATATCCATTTACTGTGAACATACCAGTTGTTATTCTCTCATTGGACAAAACCCAAAAGTGTTTTGTTAAGCCTTCTGTTCCTCTCCCCCCAAAAAATAGAGATGTGGCAAAACCCGAGGACAGCGGGAGGTGATTCACGTCGCGGCACACAGGGGCTGTATCTCTTCGTTCCTGGGATTATGAAGGCAGGAGGCTTTTTTCCTCACAAATGCCCATGTTACCCTTGAGGTGATCTGTATAATCCTACACCACGTGCCGAAAAGTGTCCATGTTTGAGAAACAAATGCCGGTCTTACGGAGGCATTAGTCTCAGCTGTATTCTGCCTCTGGGCTGAAGATTTTATTAGGCCAAACTCTTCTCAGCTCCTCCTGATGTTATCGCTCTGTTACCCCTCACCTAGGGAATTCAGCTGGCCAGCATGAGCTGCCTTGATGTTTTCTTGTCACAAATTCATGGTTTCACCAGGTAAGCGGTATGTTACGTTTGAAATATATTCTGCATGGGTTGGAGAGGGTCACGCTGTTGGTGAACCTCTCAGAAGAGCCCAAGCAGCACGCAGGCTGGCGTGGAGCACAGATAATATTGATTTCTCCTGCTGCATTGTGTTACAGAGTGTGGCCTTGCAAAGAAGGAAATTACTTCAGCGGCCGCAGTAAGTGTAAAAACTGCCATGTCATTTAACAGACGTGGTGCCAGAGCTTTTATAGTGTAATCCACCTCTTCCGAAATTCTGCTGAAGGATGCTTGAGCTAACAAGGCTCTGCGCTCGCTGATGAAGCAAGCCATGTACATCAGCTTTATTGTCAAGACAGAGCGTTTATTGCTGTTGGCTCATGTACAGCGTAGGATTATTCTGTGAGTTTACACAAGACTGTCTATTTGTAGTTGAAAGTGAATTATTTGCTCATTAGTGGTTCAGAAAGGTCTGCTTGCTCCCACAATGTGAGACAGCTCGGGCTTTGTGCGGTGAGACGTGCCTGCTTCAGCCCACGCTCGACAGAGGCTCAGAGCACCGTCGAGGTGGTCCAGAGGACACGGGATTAGGAGAATCTGCAACTGTTGTAAGGAAAATATTCATCTCTCTTTCTTTTTTGGTGCTCTTGCTTGCAGCCCCGCCATCCCACTCTGAGGTCTGTGCGTGCCAGAAGAGGGAGGTGGAGGCAGAGGACAGCGATGTCTGGCCGGCCTCGGCCTCTCCTGGCACTCGCTCCTCCTCAGCGTACCGGTTCTGGTGAGCTCAGCCCAGCTTCCAGTAGCCTGCCGTGGTCTCGGATTTTATACTCACTTTGTACCTCTCAGAAAGCGTTCTCTGAGTCAGAAAATATGGCAGATGGCAGCTTGTGAGAAGAAAACAGCTCTTCCGTGCCAGATTTAAGCAAGTACATAAGTTTCCAGTATATATGTATAAAAAAGACAACAGTGCCATTTCAAAGGGAAATAGGAATATGCTTAACACTTCCCTGAGCTGGCCCCAGATGTCTGCACCCCCGTCGATTAAAATTCCTTAGGTTTGATGGGGGCAGCTCACCGCCCCATGGCCCCCCAGCCGCTTGCATCCTTCGGCCGCAGCGTAAGCGGCTGCACGCAGGAGTGGGGTTTGCAGCACTGGGGGGGGGCGTCCTGCATCCTGCCTGTTCTGCTGGTCCCTTCAGATGCCGGCCAAGCTCTGTCAAATTACAAAGCTGATTTTCTGGATGTTTAGCAGGAACTTAGGCAAGCTTTTGGAACAGGGCATGAATTTTCCACTGACCCATAATTACTTGTTTCATGAAACCGCAGCACTGCAACATCAGAGTCCTTTGTCCTATTTTTTTTTCTGAAAGAAAATACTTATTAGGCTTTGAAGAGGAATATCACGGAAGCTGGTGCCGTACAGTAGGCTTTGCATATTTTGCCTTTCCTGGCTGCAGCGCGTACCGCTCACCTTTTCCTGAGAGAATCATTTCTTATCACTGCCAGCCTCTACGTGTCCTGGCAGGATCAGGGCCAGCCTGCTCTGCCTCGGCACGGGCAGATTTGGGAATTCCAGTTAGTTTTTTCTGGTATGATTTCTGTCATACAAGGGTGGAATATTTAGAAATATGAAAATGGTATTGTTCCAATGAGCTGCAGCAATCCTCTACTGCCAGCTCCATCTGCTGAGTGGCGGGCTCGGGAAACCCTTGCCCAGATGTGGGCAGCTGTGTGGACATGGAAATCGATGGATATTCGAGGCGAGGATTACTTCAGGGGTGTTTATTTCTGTGTAGGCTGGTGCAATGCGGAATAGAGGCTTGAGATAAGTTTTGCGCAACTCTGACTTCAGTGGAAGGAAACTATTTTATATCAGAGACTGAAAACTCTGGTGGGAAATGCTGTAGAAGATGACTGTAGAGCCTGGTGTCTGTTCACTGTGCCAGTGATGTGTAGGACCATGGTTCTGAGTTCCAGCTCCTCTCCATTTTATCTGTTTAAACCACTGGGAACAAGGATTAGTCTTTACTTTGAGATTTTAATATTCAAGGATAGATTAAGACAACAATGTCCTGATGTTAGATGACTATTAAATACTAAATTCTATCAAATCCTCCATCAGCATTAGTCAAATAAAGCCCTAAGTCCTAAAAGCTTTATACTTTCTCCAAAGTAATTGCACCTCAATATCATGTTTGAAGCCATGTTGTTCTTTGTTAATCAATAAATGACCAATTTCTGGGTACATCAAGTGGAGAAGTTCTAGCCGGGTTAGTCGTGGCCCTCCCTTGGCCAAGCCATAACCGAAGAGCAGATTCTCACGGCTGAGTTACAAAGCCATTAAATGAAATGGAAATGTTGATGTTCATTATTGATTTTATTCTTTGCTGCCATGGAACGGTGCTGGTGGGAGCTGTTGTAATCAGATGACTTTAAAGCTTACAGAAGGAAGTGCTTAATTTATCCCCCCTTTTTCCTGTCCCAAAGTGATACAATATGAAGGTATCAGCCACATTTCCCGTAGAACAGCCCTTCTCTTTTTCGTTTTCTCACTGTTATGTATATTTAATTTTTTACCGCTCTTATCACTCCTGTGATCTTACTTTAAAACAAATTTTGCATGTGTTTTATCTCCTAAAGTAATCATTCATGCTCATTATGGAATAGGATAGACAATGATTACTGAAGATATAATCCGAAATGTTTCAGTATTTCTGCAAATATCTATTGAAAACTACATTTACTAAACATTCACCTGTGCTGTGCCTGCACAGCCTGTATGTCTTGGGATTCGAGTCAGACAGGCTGATACCAGTTTAACTGAGAATCTGGGAAATGCTGCGTTTTGAGTGATACATCCTCTCATAATCTGTGAGGTTAAATGGTTTTCCTGATTTGATTCTTTACTGCCTTCCCCATTTTGCATCAGATCAAATCGGGTGTGAAATGAGAGGAAATCCAAACGGCAGGTTTGCCTGCCCACACTCCGCTCGTTCGTAGCGGCGTGAGTGATCGCAGCGAGCACAACAGAGAAAGAGTAATTAGGCCTTAATTGCCCCTGCTTAGTCATATGTAATGTACCAATATTTGTGGTGATTTCAGTGGGGAAAGCATCTGGGGAAACCAGCCCCCACCGTTAATCAAAGGTGCTTGTGGGGCTGGAAGCGACCCTGATGCAGGTCACCAAAGTGCCGATTTTCTTCCAGCGCAGGAGCCAGCCCAGCTCATCGGCTGGTCAGAGCGTCCTGAGGGGTAGCGGCAGCGCTGGGAAGATGCTTCCTGCCTTTCCCCTGCCTTCTTGTCGTGTTTTGCTAAAATACCTGTGTTCAAATTCATGTTGAATCTGACTCTCCATCCTCGGGAGGCCATGGTGGATACCTGAGCCTGAGGGAAGCATTTGGACCAGGATGAGCTGTGTCCATCCTCAGCCCCAGTGCCATTGCTTCCCTGCTGAAAGTACACCAGCTCCATGATATCCTGCCATAGACTCACAGAATCTTTAAGGTTGAAAGAAAGCTCTGGGATCGCAAGTCCAACTGTCAACCCAGCCCCACCACATCTACTGCCCCCTGTCCCGCAGTGCCACAGCTACACGCTATCTGAACCCCTCCAGGGACGGGGACTCCCCCCTCCCTGGGCAGCCTGTCCCCAGCCCTGACCACCATTTCAGGGAAGAAACTTTCCCCAATCTCCACCCTGACCCTCCCCAGGAGCAATTTGAGGCCGTTTCCTCTTGTCCTATCCCTTGTTGTTGGGGAGCAGAGACCAACCCCCCCTGCCCACCCCTCCTGTCAGGGAGCTGCAGAGAGCCATCAGGTCTGCCCTCAGCCTCTTCTGCATGGGCCACTTCAAGTGGCCACTTGACATGGGGAACAGCTGCCTTTCAAACGAACAAGATTTTTAATCTCTGGAGCCAAATTTAACCCTCTCCTTGCTGTGTCCCGGCTGCATTGCTTGGCAGCAAGCGGCTCTGAGTGCAGCAGTTCCCCGAATTCTCCCCCTGACCACCGCTAAACCTTGGAAAGGAGCAGTGAGGTTGTGCTGACTTTGCTGGCTGGCAGCAAATCTTGATACCTGCCTCTCACAGCCTGGCTCGTGGCTTTATAATGATGTATTTACTCCAGCACCTAGAGTAAATGAATTATATTAAGCCTCTGCAAATGGTCATAAATATGATAGTCTGTGTGAACCGAGGTAATTGCCCGCTTTATATATGTGTTTATCTTCACAGCATTGCATACACAATGTGCATTATGTCAAAAAGATGATAAAGAGCGGCCATAATGCTCCTGAACTGCATAAGTCTTCTTAGTTTATGGCTGAGGCTCGGAGTTATCTTATGCAAAGTTAGCTGCAGTAGGTTTAATATAAATTAACATACTTATAAAATGTCAAGGAGCATTAATTGATCATTTCTGAGGCCTACCTCGCTAAACACCAATTCGGTGCTGAAACCTGTCTCTGCAAGTATAATGTATGGAAAATAATGCTTATTCATGAATGGCTTATGTAACTTGGAATTAATTACGTGGCAGCTAGAGCTAGCTGTTACAGATGGTCTTTTTATAAAAAGAGGCACCAAAAATAAAGTTTCAAGCCCCATGAGGGAACTTCTGGGTATTCAGCAGTTCGGAAAACCAGGGCACATCATCGTGCGTGTAAATATCGACTTACTAACCTAATTCTGGACCCACTTCTGAACAAGAACTGGCCTATATAAAAGCATTTAACGTCAGCAGCTTCTCCTGCATTTTGAATGAGCGTGGCAGACGGGGTCTGCGGCGGAGGCCCCGCGTACCCCCAGCCCGCCTGCTCCCCGGCATTTTCCTCATCTGGACAAATTGAGGCAGCACTGAATATCTCCAGTTGCAAAAGGTGAAACAAGCTAAAGTTTATTGTTTATTTGAGCAATTAAGAAAGCATCCACGGGGCCCTTTGCCTCTCCTACAGCCTGAGCAGCATTACAGCTGGCAGTAGTCAGCGTAACGGGCCAGCTGGGAGGTGCCCAGATGAATGCTAATTGCTGATTAATATAGGCTTGGGCTATAAAAGCCCCCCAGCTTCCCTTAGTGCTTTATGCCAGGCATGAGGAAAGTGCTGCTCTCTGTGTGAAGGTTACCTGCTCCTTTCCAGCTTGTGCCGCTTCCAGCAGTAAGCGTGGCCAGCTCAGCACCGCGGCGTGCCTGCTTTCAGAGCTCGTGGGAACTTTATTGCCTGCCTGAACAAAGTTAAGTAAGGCTGAAGGATAGGATTTTTAAAACATTTATTGATTTTTCTTTAATGTTTTGTTATTTCTTTTCCATCAATGCAATGTTTGCTTTATCTAGAGCACTGCAGTGTAAGTATATTCTCAGAAAATGATGCACGTAATGGTATCTTCATATATGGGCATACAGATATAAAATGAAAAATTGCCTGTAACTTAAAATAAGTAGCACAAACACTTACTAGGAAACTTATCTGTCTGAGCTCAGTACTCAACATCTATCTGTGCTCTGATTATTGGGGTCGAAGTGGGGAAGGGCAGACCTTCCTGTGGTGTGGAGGGGTGGGAGATGGAGGTTTGCGGTGCCCCAGAGCTGTGCTGTAATGGGTTTCTATGGCAACTGACTGGACCTGCCCCACTCTTCCCACTGTACCTGCAGCTTTTACCTAGTGTTTTACCAAACAGACTGTTCTGTTGTGTTTTTCCTCTTCTCATTTTTTCACTGCTGCTGTTGAAACACAGGGTTTATTTTCCTGTCCTCACAAGCTCAATGAAGGGCTATAGGGCACCTGGTGAGTGTGTTCATGGGTGCTCAGGGACCCGGCACCTGTGGGACCGTCCCACCAAAAGAAGGGTAACAGCAAGTACCAGTGTGGATTTCCTTAGGTGTGTTCAAGATTTGTTTGTGTTTCTCCATCATTTGCTCTCTGATACCCATGTGGCATGAGGGACACCAAACTCTTCCGATTTCAGACCTCTGTTTCTTCAAAATACAGAAGAACTTAAATTTCCTTATGTTCACCTCCTTTATGCTGTCTTTTCCATAGATGAGAAGCAGAGACACAGATTGTCAGATCTGTAGGAAGAAGCAGCTGTCAGCTCAATCTCAGTTATGAACCAGTGGGGACAGGCTACCTTGAAATAACTTATTTTGGGGATGCAGTGTGGGGTGGACTGAAAATCATCCCTGGTCAACCTGCTGTGGCTGCTCCTGCTTGATCAGGGGTGGGATGGGACCATCTCCAGAGATCCCCACCAGCCTCTGCTGTCCTCTGACTCTTTAATCAGTGAATGTAACTTTGGGATAATGTCTGCCATGCTAGTTGTAGTACAAACGCACAGCAGGAGGTAGTCCATGTCCTGGGGATCTCACCAGAAGAGGGAGGACAGACAGGGAGGAAGGATGGGGTGAGAGCGGAGCAGATTTTCCCCTAAATTAAGCCCTTCCCTGAGGTCAGTGGTGAAGATGAGACTAGAAACAATCTCCCTGATCGCCAGCAAGTGTTTATTCCCCTTAACCACCCTGCCCTTGTCTTACTGCTTGCTTTTTCATCCCTTACTTCTCCCATCTAGCCGTCACAGTAACCTGGGTGGGGAAACAAGCCTCTTGCTCTTCAAATCTCCTTGTGTACTTAATAACTGAGACTTCTTGTCTGCTTGGAGGTTTTTGGTGGGTGAGGGTTTTTTTAACTTTCAACAGCAATGCTGTGAAATTTTGGGGGGTGTTTCCCTCCCTGGTCTGGTGCCACAGATGCTGGCTGTCCTCGCCTTGCAGCGGGAGGCAAGCTGCCGTGGCTGGTGGCAGAGTGAGCACACCAGTGTCAGACTGGGGGGCTGCATCAGCTGGAACCGCCCCCCCCCCAGGTTCTTTGGGAGAAGCCAGGCAGGTTCATGGCCCTAACCAGGCAGGAACACTGTTCAGCTGCGGCATACGCAGACTTGCAAACTGCTGTTTCACATGTATCTGCAATGTTCCCACCGTGATCATCTCCCATACTACACCGTAATGGGGTTTAGTTTTCTATACAATACCAGTAATCGCTTTGTCTTCTCTCACTTAAAATGAAAAAAAGAAAAAGCTTTAACCCATCTGCGAAGCAACTGCTTCAAATTAAATTTTGCGATAAAAACAAATGAAGCGTAATTGAGAAAAGACAAGAGAAAGTTGCCCTGAGAACAGACCGATAAGAAATTCACTGTGATGATGGTGTGATGTATAATGTTCCTCGGCGGCGCACCAAATGTCCCTGCTGGGGCTGCGCTGCCGTTATTGCCAGTCTTAAAACACGTCTTTCCCCTTCCGTGTGAGACCACTCCTCTAAGGTCTTACGCGTGCTAAGGAAAGAATTAGGCTCAGCCGTCAGGAATCAAGCAACCAAATGTACTGACACGTGTTCTTAGCGATACCGCTGAAAGCGAGCGTATCTTGGAGACGCTCCGATGCTTGCTGCAGATATGAATATTGCAGAGTGTGCAGCCTGTCTCTAGTGGGTTCCTCGACCATGAAATTGCCCATGAAATGGGAATCTATTGTTTATCATGCTAATTAGTAACCCAAAAAGCTTATTTAAAGGTCACTAGAAAGCAGTGAGAAATACCGTAGTGTGTTAATGGAAGAAAATTTAAGAAGCCATAGGGGGTTTGGATTATTTAGTAGAATATTATTCCTAATATTTAAGAGACTTTGAGATGTGCACTAAATTAATAAGGGAGATGAAGGAATGTTTTAAATAACTGAGTGAAAATAGCCTTCAGAATTTATTTTATTCATAGATTTTTTGCATCAAAGGTCCTATAATGATTAATTTTCAAACTTACAGGTTTAAATAGCAAAATAAGAAATAGTAGCTACAAAGTTCTTTTGAAATACTTAATAAAATTTTGTTCTTTAAAGAACTAGATGACTTTCAAATGCCACTAGTACTTCAAAGAACAGTATTCTTTACAGTACTTCTATATGGTATTGCTATTTAGTTTTCTGCACTGTGCACAGCTGACTCATTTCATGTTGTACAGAAATACTTTCAGATAGGCAGAATCAAGGTACTGCTGTATTCCAACAAATGCTGTACTGAAAAACTGTACTGAGTACTTGATAGAGTAGAAGTTCAAATGCAATTTAATTTGATGTTGCAGAAGGTTCCTTGGCCTTCCAGATTCCAGGACAGACTTTAAAAAAAAAAAATAAATCATAATCAGTGATGAACAGATGTAATTGTGTAGCTGTTCCTTGCTTTCCATGGGAGGCCTCTGGAGGAGGAGGGGCACAGCAGGTCACTGGGCACTCACAAGCGAGTGAGAAAGATCCCTCAGCAGCAAGGTCTGTAAGGGAGCGAATCAGGTAAAGCTGGATTTGTATGTCGAGCTGAAAAATTGTCAGTTAAGGTAGGATAACTTCAGCAGTCCCCACTCCAGGTGGAGGACGAGAGGTTTTTTCTGCAAGCACGGACCAAACAGCTGAAGGAAGTGTCTGAGTGCTCCTCTCCGTGCCCACTGATGGTGGGGCTGGTGCAGGTGTACGGGAGGACTGTCAGATCCCTGATCCAAATGCTTTTTGTAGGAAAATGTCTGTCTTCCACCCACAAAGAAGAAACACATCATGTCACACTGAAGGTGTGTAAAAGCCGGGGTTCCAACCTGGTGCGTGCCAAGGTGCCCCTTAACAGATACTGGAGAGAGAAGTTCCTCCTTGGATGCTGTAAAATAACAGCAGGATTTGGCCCCTTCCAGCAGCCCAGGAGGGAGAGGGCAGCACAGAATGGCAGCTGGGGTTTGCATGCTTGAATCCCCATTACAGGAGGGCTACTAATTGTAAATTCAAGCATGCAAAGGATTAATTGCCAGCAGGTGTCAAAGATAAGAACTTTCTCTCTGATCTGGGCAGGGGGTAACTTTGTGTACTTCCCTGTATTGTTCTCTTCTTACCATTGTTCGTTAGAACATAAAATGAACCTCTATGTGAGGAAATGGGATAAATAATTTTGCTGCCACCAAAATAGGAAAAAAAACCAATTTGCCAGTGCAAGTCTTCAAAGGGGAGGAATTGTTAATTAGGAAATTACTACATGAAAGAAATAATTGTGGAGGCCAGACCTGCCAGCAGCAGAGGGTTATACATAATCTGCCCCAGCAATTTACTTGAGCTCCTTGCCTAGTTGCGTTGTAAGAAAATGCTTGAATTTAGGCAATTAGTAGAGCTGGTGATTGCCAGGGTCCTCCTGGTCATCAGCAGCTCCTCATCTCCTCATGGCTGCCCTGTTCTCTCCCTCTCTGGGCGCAGGTCTCAGCCTGGGAGGTCCATGCACATCAGCCAGAGCAGGAGGTCCTGCCACCCTGGCTGCTCCTCGCTGTGCTGTGTGAGGAGCGAGAGGCAATGTGGATCCAGACTAAATGCTTTAATTAGGGGACTGGTCCCCAAGGAGAGCAAACGGAGAAGGATACTCTTCAGAAGGCAATTACCCCACTGCTCCCAAGATCTAGATCATCTCTTTTTGTTGTTGTCTTTGCAGAGGCTGCAGGGAAAGTGGCTTCTGTAAGGGCTTGGTACAGGACAGGCATTTACTCTGCTTGCCAAGTGAATGAGCTTGCTTTCAACGTGGCACGCTAGGAGCATCCATGAAGGGGATTGCTGCTGAGAAATAGCACTGTGTAATTTCATGCTGTGGTTTGCTCTCCATCCAAACGGACAAATCCTGATAAGGCACTAATGAACCAGCCCTAGACATGAAGAAACTACTCAAATCAGTCTGATACTGGTTTGCAGTATCAAACCCAGCCATGCAAAGGCCAGGTTAGAGAGGAACAGTTTAAAATTCAGCAGCTCTTACAGATTCTTAGGACAGGTACAAAATATGTTATTTTAATCATCATTTCAATATGTGAAAGAAAAGTCATGGCACCACTGTGATAATGGCAAAGCAAATGGAGATGTTGGAATGATTAACTACATGGTAAACACCAAGGTTGGTTGATTGGGCTGTTCCAGTAGACGTGGCTTCTTTCTGTGGATTTGCAATGCAATGGATGATGCCACTTGCTGTGGTGGGAAACAAATGTTGGTACTTGGAGTCATAAAACAATGTGACTTTAGGAGTTTCGCCATGAGTCTCAAAAGGAGCTTAGGCACAGTCACTAATTGGGAACTTCTACGCAGCATTTACATTGATGAAAATGGAGAATGGACTTTTTGGGTTTATTTAAAAAAAAAAAAGCAAAGCATTGCCTGTAGCCTTACATGCCTTTGCAAGCATAAGGCTGCCAGCCCACACGCCCCGTAAAAAAGCCAACGCTTTGTTTTAAATTAGCACCCAACTTCTTGCCAAAGGAAACAGAAGAAGCAAGCCAGTCATCTGAGTTTCTCTGTCTTCGATCTCCCAACAAGCCATTTCAGCTAGGTATCAAAAGCAAATGCCTGTAAAGAAGGACATTTATTCAGTGCAGAAGAAACACACTTCTTAAGCGCATCTGCTGAACAGTAAGTCTTGACTAACCATCCAAGAAATGAGATCCCTGTGCTTTTTGCATGCCTTCTGTCAAAGAAAGGCTGTACATCTTTGATAGGTTTAGAAAAGAGAAACAATGCTCAAATACTGTTTCATGGCATTCTACAGTTTTCATAAATATCATTGTTAACACTTGTGAAAAGTCGTTAGCAATGATTCCGTTGCATCCCAAAACATTAAGGAACAGGTTTTAATTGTTTTTTTCCTGTGCTAAAACAGTTTCTTAATAGTATTGTGGAAATCTTCTCTTTTTTTATTTCAACCCTGATGTAATTAAGGACAAATTACAGATCAATGCAATGATGTTTTTGTTTTTTTTCCCTAGAAGAATGATGCTTAGAGGAGCCACTCCCTCAAACAAGTATGCTGAGTCAGATCTTAATTTCCCGAAATGGCAGAAACTTGCTGTTGGTCTTTGCTCAGTCTCTACATCTGTTTTGGACCATGCCAGTGCATATCAATAACGTGAAATAAAAGTAAACTTTTTCACTGATTGAAGTGTAAAGGAAGCTCTAATAGGCATTTCTGATTTTGACAGTTGTCCTGCTCATCAGTCTTCTCCAGGGCTAACCAAGTGACTTCTTTAGTGGAAAGCTTGTAGAGTCCATTTTCCCGAGCAGCAGAAGAGGTAGCTTTCCATCTGGATAGGTTTATTTTCCCTTATTGCAGTAAAGGGAACATGCACTCAAGCGGAATTTGAAGTTGCTGGCAGAAAATTAGGCAGCAAGATCACATGAAGGCAACTGGAGGAACTGTAAAGGTGTAAGCAGTGGATGGAATAGTAATGAGGGAGTTAGATAAAAGACGGGGAACATGTAGCACTTTGAAGAGTAAAAGATAAGCAAAGCAAAATGTCCAGCATGTGCCCTGGTGACGGTATCCCAGCAGCAATGAATTCTGATTGTGATAGAGCAGACAGGAAAAGCCGGGCACTGATGGTTTTCTAATCTCCTGCAAAACAAACGTGATCACGGGTACCGCTGCATAATGTTGAGTGTAATATGTGAAACTCGTATAGGTATGTACGACTTCTCTGCAGCAGCTACTGCCAAGAAAATTATTCAGAGAGATAGGAGTTGACAGACAGTACTGAGGATCTGTGTTAGAGCTCTTTGAAGAGGTATCTGCTGGCTTGAGAATTAAGCTGACTTCCAGTTCAGGTGGAAGATGCCGACAGTGAAGTCATGTTACAGGACGGGCAATTTGGGAGTTATGTTTTCTGCAGGGAAGTGATGTTGGTCTCTTAGCTTATCTGTGACCAAGAAAAAGGAATGGGATGGCTGGTTGCCACATGCATCAGTTTATCAATAAAATGGGGTCTTATGAACTAAAATAAATGGGGAATTTCCTGTGTGTGACCATCTGTGTGGCAGTAAAGGGCATCAAATAGAAGATGACTCACACATTTTTGAGGAAGAGGATAAATGAGGCTCACACAGGTATATTTGGGTATTCTGCCAGTGTAAGGAAAGAAAGTGATAAATAGATGTCTCAGAAAAGCCTGAATGGAGGAATAATAGCTGTCAGTAGTGAAAGACATTGAATTAGGTGGTTTCCCACTTTTAGAAACTTCCTATGTTTATTATTGATGGCACTGAAAGTTCTATTTCTTTCCTTTTTGCACTTCTGCAGTGATCTGGTTAGTGTTTCAACATGCAATGGCAGGTGATGGAAGGGTTCTGGAAGGGAGGTGCAAAATGACCGGAATGCACTGGAACAACAGCTGTGTGCTGGCAAGGAGTACAAAGAAAAGTTGGAAGAACTGGAGATAATCCTAAATGGCAAAGACTTTGCTTTCCTAGTTATCAATAAAACATATTGGAAAGAGTCTCAGGAAATGGCAAGTCACTATTTCTACCTGCTTTCTGAATCTGAGTCTCTTTTCCATTAGCTAATGTCCTAGACCAGATTTTAAAGGTACCTGAACAGGAAGAGGTTATGATTCACATGTAGAAAACTCACTGCTTCCCTATTCAAACTATTGCACGTGTGTCAAATTGGAAAATCCTGCCCTGTATCCTCTGGTGAGGGATGCTGAAATGGGTGCAGTGGCTTTCCCAGGGAGAGGGAGGCAACGTGCAGGTGAGTAAGTATTTCAGAGATTGTTCCGTAGTGAAATTATCTCAGGCAATGAATCAGGTTTGGAATTTCTAAAGGTCATTTTAAGTTTCCCTGAACTTTTAAAGTTGTCTATTTAATAAAATAAAAAGAAAGAAATATTAGTATAGATAAATGTCAGTCAGGTGAGATACCCTGAGAAATGCTCTGGCAGGTCGTGCCACTTCAGCGACAGCTTTTGGGGATGAGCGAGCAGCCGGCAGCGCTGCCTTCCCTGGTGGTAGTCTGCAATTGAAATACTGTCGCCCTCTCCTGCAGCGTATTTAAGTGGAAGTTCATTGCCCTCCTGGGCACCTGGATTTTATAAGTGATGCCTGAGAAATGACTAGGCCAATCTTCTGTCTCCACTTCTATAAATTAAAGCCCAAAGACTGGCTGAAGGAAGCTACTTTTTGAGTGGAAGAGACCAGGCTGAGACCTGACCCTTTTTTTTTTTTTTTTTTTTTCCTGGGACCTCCTTAGGGACAGCTCTGGATGCTTTTTGAGTGATTCATGGAGCTGGCAAGGTGCTGATCGTTGCTGTTCTTGGATGTTTGGTACTCTGCAGGTACTGGGTCTTCAGTCCCAGCGGTATCAAAGAAGTGGATGGGGGCTGTGCTTGATGAAATGGAGGTTTCCACAATGGAGAAGGCTGCAGACTGGTGGCATTGGGCACCAGGAGGAAAGCTTCTGCTCCACCTGCAGACTTGCAGGTTGGGAATAGAGTCAGTGTCCTGGCAGCAACAAGCGCCCAAGCGCCGCAGCAGCTCCGGGAGGGTCAGGGTCAGCAGGCAGACCACCACAGTGCCTCGCACAAAAGGTACATGCAAGTACAGGGCTGCACACATCAAAACGCCTGCGATTTGAAGCAGCAGAATGATGTTTTCCTTTGTTAGAGTAATTTCAATTCCAGGTATGTAGATTTTTTTTTCTTTTCCAAATTTGCAATCAGTGTTTGCCAGAAATGAGAAATGGATTGGTTTTTCAACGGTGCTGTGCTCCAGGTCAGCTTGGTAACATGGGAAATTGCAGGCTAATGACAGTTTAACACCAATTAACAGACCACTTTATGACAGATTAGCATTCTGAGTCTGTTCAATTGATAATTACAATAATTAACTCCCTGACTTGCATGCACTTTTGAACAGAAATTTGGTACCTTTGTTTATGCTGAAGAAGGAAATGCACAGAGCAGACACGGATCATTTGAAGTGCTATAGTCAGTCAGGATCATAGGTGTACTAAACCTGGGCTTGCTCTTGAAATGTGCTTGCAGGTGACATCCTCCCACGTGGAAGTGACCATATAAGTGGCTATTTCAGTCTTGGCTGAGCACAGCTGTAAGCAGAGACTGAGATTTAACGTGTTGCTGTGGTTCAGATAAGCTGTGAAAGGCATCTGTGCTGTTCATCCTTGCTTCAGGATCACCGGTCTCAAACTGATGGATTTCCCGCCTGCTTAGGCCGGTTTAGCACTTGTAGATGATGTCAGACTCAAATATGTCATTTCCTGTTGGGAAAACTGAAGGTGAGAAGTGTTTGGTAAGAGGCAACTCCGTGCTGATGCTTACAGTGAGACCCTCAAAAGAGCGTGACATCTGACATGACTGTGTCCTGAATTCTTTTGGAAAACTCCATCTGGTCCTGAATCTTTCAGGAAATGCAAGTGCCATAGTGATTTCCGTAAGTGGTTTACGGAGGGCTGCTGGCACCCACGTGTGACAGTGGTTATCTGTGGGGACCGGAGGCAGAGCATGGAGAAGTCTGTGTGACAGACCTGCTGGCTCTGGGGACATGTAGCCAGGTCTCTGGTCACTTTGTTTTGGTGAGGTAAAGGTTGCAAGATCTCTTTGTAATTCTTAGCTTATTGTGGACTTTGTGTAATTTTATTTTGTTGACCTCTTCTTTTTAATACTGTCAAATCTCCTTGGGAGAAATGCACAAGGTGAGCTCTATTTACGGTTGTTTTTTAAATACTTAGGCAATGGTGAGGGCTAAGACAGCATGGGAGCTTCGTAGATGTAGCTTGTTGGGGTATTTCTTCAATCCTGTACAGATTAATTAAACCACTAGATGCATGTGGCACCAGCCCTGGAGAGCAGTGATCTAAATTCCACTTCCTCTGGAGGATGGATTTTGGTATCTTTAAGGATCCATCCTGGCAACAGGGAAAAAGAGGTTTAAAAGAAAACCGAATTTTTAAACTGAAAGTGTATCTTTTGGATTGGATGGCTGGATGGTTTTTGTCATGCCGTGCTGTACCAAAATAATTGGATGTACGCATGGTGCAGCAACAGGCCCGGGTGACAGTGGGTTTGTCAAGGAGCTAAGCAAGATGCCTGAATGCAGAGATTGCAGTTAAAAATTATCTTCCTCTGCCCAAGCACAGCTCATCTCAGAGCTTGTGAAATCCCGGCAGCAGGGAAGACCATATGGATCCCCAGAGGAACATCCCTGTGGGATAAAGTCCTCAGGTGTGCCTGGGTACCACACTGCCTGAGCACTGTGAGTCCTTCAGGAGGAGGCAGAGATGCTAAACCAGCTCTGGCCTCGGTGGCTTAGGTGTGCAACCGGGGTCCCATAATAATGTTAGAGGTTCCTGGAAAGCAGCAGGGCTGGCTACGGAAGGGGAAAAGCTGCCTTATCACAGGGGACTTTGCACAGATGGCTTATGTTTCTAGTACTAAAAGGTTCTCTGGCTTTCTAAACTATAGAGGAGGTTCATGAATCCCTCTGGAAAAATTGCATGTTTAACATCTTGACAGAAAGAGCTGGAGTTAGCATGCAACACAACTTGGTCACTAAGCAATTAAAGTAAAAAAATAAAAATCAGTATTATGTACATAGGGTGACTTAAAAGAGTCTATTTCATATGGCTGAAAGCAATTTTGGGTTAAATCGGTTGGGAAAAATAATTTAGAGAAATGGGAGTAATTAGAAAGTTGACTAGGAGTCCAAAACTCCTCAACCAAGGAGGGTAGCTGCTGCTTTGAGATACCTCTGCCTTGTTCAGAAAATTATAAACTTGTTTCCCTTCAACATGACCAAAGAACAACTCTTTTTTTTTTTCTTTCCTGCATGTTACAGGGCATTTGGTTTCATTGCCTGCTGCTCAACAGAAGGTAAACCCTCTGCTGAGCCACGGAAAATATAAATAAGTCGTGCGATGCACTCTGTGGGGTGTGGAACAGATGTTTGAGAGCACAGCTGCTAGATGTCCTTTTGTTAGGCACTTGTGGCTTTTTAGAGTCTAGCTTCTCTCTATGGTTATGTTAAAGAATATTTTCTACTGCCAACATGCCTCAGATGAGCTCTTCAGCTCACGGTGTCTCCTGATTCCCTGGCCAGGACCTCCTGCCCTTGGTGTTGCTGCCTGGCCTTGGGAGAAACCTGCTCCCTTTTAAGTGTCTTGCTGATTGAGGAGTTGGGTTGACAGGCTGTAAAAGGCGTTGCTTCTAGTTGTTGTCAGCAAGAAGACTGATTGCTGACACAGGGGTGATAAAATGGTTAATGAAATTATGGGATCTTCAGAGGTGCATCAACTCTTCCCTCCCAAAAGGAGGTGGTGGGCCAGGTCCTCAGCTTGGGGTGAGCAAAGGCAACAGAGTGGCCACCTATCAGGCTTGTAAGACATTAACTCTTGCAAATAATACCTTCCTGGCTGCTTTCTCTGCCATATATCAAATACTACAATTGTTTTGGGTGTGTTACACCGGGAATAAGGAGGACAGATTTCAGACCTCTTGGAGAGTCCTTGTCTGTGATTGAAAGCCTGCAGACAAGACTGTGTTTCTAACCAATGTCTTCATAATACTTAACATTCAATAGAGTAAAAGGAGAATAATGAGCACTGCAGCTATCCCAGGTTAGTAATTACCACTGTCATTATTAATTTTCCAGAGCAATCTCGTCAAATGAGTCATTATTATCTCAATTTCTTAGCCAGGACTGATTGATTCTTTCTCCCTGTTGTGTCTAATTTCATATGATGTCTGAGTACAATATAGAACTGTAGAGCCGGTGTAATTCTAAACAACCAAGTCCCATGCCTACAGCTCTGTTTAGATCCGATGCTTTATACTACTTGAGTGAAATAAATACCCCAATCTTGTTGCTCCCCACTCTCCATCAGTCATTGGAATTCCACTGGAGGCATAGGTTTACATCAGCCCAGGGTCTGGCCTGTGTGTTTCAGTGTGATATCTGTGGCACCGACCAGGACCTTCACAGCACCCTGCAGAGGCAGCATTGCATAGTCTGAAATAAGTGTTAATAATCTTCAGATTTCATAATGTTCATTTCAACCATTTTCAAGAAAAATATTGGTTAGTTTGGTCGTGTGGCTTTTTTCAGAGCAGGGGCTGAACATCACAGTTTTCCAGCTCTGTTTCATTACCTCTGTTTTTGCAGTCTTCTGTCAGCTGACCTAGGTATGAGGAAGTTCACTGCAAGACAAAGAGCGGGGTCTCTGTGGGGATGGTAATATATTTCTTGCTTCTAAGGAAATGATGAGGTAGAATGATTACCTTTCCTTTAAAAAAAAAAAAAGATGGAATCCCACTTCCAGCATTTTTCTTGAGCTGGAGGGGAGGAAAGGGAAAGAGACAGCAGTTATTTTACAGCTTTGACCTTTTTGTCTCCCAGACTTCAAAGACAATCAGACTGGAGAGAGAGAGAGTAGACTATAAACTAGGAACAGCAAGTGGCAGGGTTGTAGATGGTACCCTTAGCATTGGACCTTTTTTAGACTAGGAAGATATGATGGTTTGATTCTGAACCAACAGCCAAGAAATCTTGGTCTGCATTGCTGGGGAAGACTCACGAGCCGCTTTGTCAGTGAACAGCATCGGCAATGTCCACTGGTACAGGTGCACAGACGTTAAGGCCCCCCAGTGCTGCCGGGGCCAAGGCCACCTTGCCGTGCTGCATCTCGCCCTGCCGGAGCAGCCGGGCTCTGCAGGCACGGCTCAAACTCTGCAAGCAGCTCCCCAGCCAAATTTTACACTCGGCAAGTGGGAATGGGGCCGGCAGACTGGGCTCTCGTGCCTGAGCTCCGCTGTGTGCGAAACAGCAGAGATGCTGTTCACTTCTGAGCACCAAGTGACCTTTATTTCTGGCCCTGCTCAGAGGAGGGATGAGAAGCTCCGTGTCACTGCTCTCAGCATGTCTTGGCTTTGCGTTCCTACAGCCAGCCCCTTCCCTGGCGGCAGCTGCGTCCTGGTGTCTGCGCTGACATTTAAGGATGTCGGTGAAGGTTGCTCTGGACGGGATTAGAGGAATTAAAAATATTGAAGTAGACAGTAAAGAAATGAGGAGAGGTCTTGTGGCACTTCAGTACCTTGGCTGTCCAGCACTCACTTATTTCTGCTGGTTATTTACTGAGGTAGTCCCACTTCAGTCTGTTACTGTGGAATTAAACCACATACTTTCACAGCCCATGGAAGCACAACTTGGTTGAGCACCCCGAACTCCTCTTTGCTGATGTGTTTCAGTATTCAAATCTGGCAGGAGCATGTGTTGCATCATGGATTGATTTGGTCCACAGGATTCAACCAGGGGACCTGACCTATCTCGGTGCTCACGGACAGCCTTTTGCTGCTTGGGGAAACTGGGTGGTGAAAAGTGTACTGGGTGCTTTGCTGGCACCTTTCCCTGGTGCTGGGCTGGGTCAGGCCATGCCATCCCCAGGGTGCCTGTGGTCCCTTCAGACCTTGTGTTTCACTCCTGACATCAGCCCTGTCCTTGGTCTGGCCCCAGGTACAGCTGGCCCCGTGTCTTCTGCTCCCGTAATGGGGTGTATAGCATTAAAAGCTGTAAAATGTACGTTAAAAGTTTGATTTCCAGATTTTAATAGGAATATTTCATATTTGTGCGGCGGCCTTGGACTCCTGTGAATTTCTGCTTTTTTCCTGTTCCTCTCTGCCATATGGATTCAGTCAGTAAGAAGAAACTAAGGTGATAGTTTTACATACCATTTTCTCTTATTTACAGTAGACAATACCCTCTTTATAGTAATTATCACCCAAGACATTTGCTAGGCTTGGGATGCTGAAATAAAAGCAAAGGAAACCTTGAAGTAATTGGAGGGTCCTTCCAGGGACGCAGAGTCTGAAGTCAGCGGAGGTACCCGCTCCGCTCGCGCAGGAGGAGCACAGAGCTGGTGGAGCAGTCCTTGCCCAGAGCAGGAGCCGACCGACGTGGAAACTTTTCCTGCATCCAGGCATGCAAACAGCTCAGCTGAGATCAGTGAAAAGAAAGTATGCTTAAAGGGTATGTTTATAGGGACAACAGGCTGAGGACTGGCAACTTGGATGAGTTAAACCAAAGAAAAACAGTTGTGGTATTCCAAGAACCTGAATATAAGTTAAAGTAAATGCAACTTCTTGCATACAGCAAAGCTTGGAGATAAATCTCTTTGTTTTTATAATAAATGTTACTTTATGGCAATCGCCATATGCTAGCTCTAGTCCTGTTTTGAGTATAAATCATAACAAGCGTGTATCCTAAAATGCTTTATTGTCTTTTTATGGCCACATATGGCTGCTGTTCTCCCCATTTGTGATTAATTTTTCTAATGGTTCCCCTAGAACCTAAAAAAATAATTAAAACTAATGAATACTCTGCAGTGACAGCAAAGGAATGAGCATATTGCATCTATTCTCACTTCCCAGATCTGATCAAAAGCAAGTGTCGAGCTGTGAAGTTGTGACACTGACATTTTGTACTGAGCTTCCGACCACCTCCTGAGACCAAACGATGACTTTGGGGAAGATCATGAATTAGTTTTCACTGTTTCACAGGAATAGTGCTGAGAGGGTAGAATTAAAATTAGTTAAAGTCGCAGTGTTTATTTCTTATCGGAGTCTTTTTAAGCAATTAAGCTAATATGTAAAAGACCTCAAGACAGACAGCTTTTTTTCCCCTTTGTCCTTGCCCTTGGCTTCAAGACCTGGTGTATTTTATGTACTACGACTGGGTGAACTGATTTGTTTCAACCAAATGTTAAGAGTGTGGCCACTTTTTAACTAAAAACCTGTAGGTCATACATGTGTTTGTATATCCAGGGTGCTGTAACTTGTTCAGGGAGCCACAGCTCCTGGAAGTCAGTGGGAGGCAGCTGTGAACCCCCACCTCTGTCAGAGCATCTCTAGTGCTATAAGTAATGTGAACCTGGACTCAAAATCCAGAGCTGTGACTCAAAGCAAGAATGCTGCCTTGGAAATGGGTTTTTTATCTGCCCTCCAGAAACATGTGGGTTTGATTTTATTTTTTTTTCTCCAGTGCACTTGGTTTTTGGGTTTATGCATGCATTTTGCATGGGAGCACAGCCAGCTTTTAACACTTCTTAAAAACCTCTAAAAGTCACTTCTCAAAACTAATATTTATCTGTAAAGGATGTAATTAAAGTGTGTGCGGGGAGGGTGTTGCTGTGCATATATCTGCCGCTCTTTGGACTTCCTGCAGCTCACAGTGGCTTTGAAATGAACCTTAAGGGGAATAATTGCTAACAAAGTGCTAGAGAGGGGTTAAAGTGTCAGTACCACAGGGGGAAACCTTCAAAGATCCCGTTCAGTGGGGGACCGGCCAGGGCTGCGGTGCAGGCTGTGGCCCTCGGGGACCGATGAAAAGCAAGCTCTTCAGGCAGCTCTCTGCGTGCTGTCACCTGCCTTCTTTCATTCAGACAGGCATGCACGTGAGGTGGTTTGAATTTAGTGTGGATTTTGCATTTCTGTTCCGCAGCCCATGCGTGACACTGGCTTCCCCAAAATATCTGCTCCTCCTTCGTGCCGGAGCAGACCTGCAGCCACGCAGTGGAGCAGGGTCTGGGCTCTGCAGCACTGACCTTTCTGGCCAGTTGCATCAACAAATGCTGTTCTACTGGAACAGGTTTACTTACTTTATTATCTGCTATTTGCTTATTTTTGTATTGTGATCTGCATAACTGATGGGAGAATGTCACCCAACATTTAAGAAGTCAACAGTAGAGCCATAACATCGAATCCCTCTTCTGAATTCCAATTTGACATCTTAAGCTTGATACCATGGCTTGCTCTTTTATGCCTTGCGTTGATTCATTTCTCATTGTAAGAGTTTTAACTATTTAAAGTAAGATAAAGCCAGAGCTTTAGGAAAGCACTTTTTCATTTCCAAGGGTATTTGTTAGTTGATTCCAAAGGGAGAACCAGTTATAGTTAAAAACCAGAAATGTATAAGAAAAAAGGTTCATTGAAGTTGATGTCAGGATACTGGCAGGTGGTCAAATTTTACTGTCCTGACTCCTTTTAAAAAGAAAAAAAAAAAACAAAACCAAAACAACAAACCAAAACCAAAAAGCTTTGACCATAAAGTTGCTGCTTTCTGTAGAGGGCAGAAGCTCACCAAGAACCTAGTACAGTTATACAGTATCATGACTTAAAGTCAACCAAATCTAAGCTGTTGTGGCATATAAAAACAGCAAACAAAGGCAGGCAGCTTTTTTCCCTAACCCCCTGAGATTTATTCTGACAGTTTGCAACTAGATGAAATGGATAATGGAAGTCCCTTGTCACAATAACTCAGTTTAAATGTATTGTCAGATTAATAGACTCAGTTATCCACTCTTCCAAGGAGAAAAATGAGTTGTGGTTTCAAATCATGCCTTTGCTCATGGCATCCGATCAAATTAACCAAACAGGCCAAACTTAGACTCCCAGCAGAAGCCAGACATTTTATACATTGTGTCATAAAAATGAGTTTATTTTGTTATTTCTAATGCCGGCCAAATGAATTCCAACTGCTGCAGCAACATCTGTCGGTGACTGCTCAGCTGCTCACGGGCTTGAGACCCGGCACGGTGCCGTCCTGCGCAGCCCCGCTGCCTTGGCCTCGGCTTCCAGCGGGTGTGGGGAGGTGGGGGTGCTGGTGGGTGATGCACATCCCTTCCCCGTGCACAGGGGAGTTGCTCCTGCGTGTTCTCACCCCATCCTTCAGCAGCATCAACTGCAGCGTGTGGCCCTCAGCTGAGCTGAGCGCCCACTGAAGGCATGCGAGACAGCTAATTGCACTATGCTCAAGTAGGGTGATGAAAGCCCCTCTTGAAAGGGTGGCAGGGCTGTGCTTGCTGCTGCCTTAGATCGGTACGGAGGAGTGGGAGTTTACAGCCAGTGGAAACTCAGCTTGCTGGCTTTCTGCGGGGTTTGTAAAGCGTTCTGTTGGATTTCTCCTAGCTGAGTCACAAAAATGCCTTCGGGAAGACTCTCCCTGGCCTTCCAGTTCTAGGGAGAAAGCTTGTTAGACCATGTCTGTTTGTACCCCTCTTGTCCTTGTGCAAAATAATCTCATGAGGTAACTTCACTCACTTTTCAAGGTCATGAGTTGCTTCAGAGTTACACACAGCAGAAAGTAAGTCCCTCACTGAAATGTGTCAGGACAGGGTATTCACGGGCTGTAGGAGCTGCAGGACATCATTCAGGCGAAGGACAGTTTCAGTATAAATGAAGCGGCCCCTTTTCCTGCCCTTGGCTGTGGTTTTTCAGCAGGAGGAATCGCTGAGATGTGGTGGATGTCCTGCTGCGGGGTCCGTGCGAGAGCCTTTGCGACAGTGGGGCTGGAAGCAGCAGTGACCCTGGTGGCTGGGGCTGTCCCCAGCTCTGGCACTGCATGGTGCATGGGCTGCATCTTTGTGTGGGGTTTGTTGGGGGTTTTCAGGGGAGTTTTGATATTCTGGTTTGCATGTTGTCAAAAAAGCCCCAATCTGAATTTGCACTCTATCCACCTGTTGCATGTGGTGCTGCGTTTGAGAAGCGGGGCTGTTTATTAACGCATGTGGAGTGAATTATCCTGGTTTACATCTGGAGAGTGGCAAATTGTTGGATTTAATAGCTGTAAGCTCCTCTGATCTGCAATCACTGTCTGCTGGACTTTTTGATCTGACAAAGCATTGTGCGCAGTACTGCAAGGATCCTTCCCCAGCCTCTCCGGGGGAATCCTGCCGTCAGGCTGCGAATGTACGGTGCATGAAATGTGTAATTCTGAAGCCTAAACCTCTGAGAGCTCACGACACTCTGAGGCAGCAGTTTACCTTCAAAGTCGCCTCTCTGCCTGCACTTACCACCTCTTGTGATTTAGCACTACCGCTCACATTTCCTCCACAGAAAGTCATGAAGTTTACTTTCTGAAAGTATCTCATCTTCTTCTTAATTAGGCGTTTTCACACAATGAACCATATGGGAGTCAATGAAAAAGGTGTGGATGTGCAGTGCAGCCTGGCCCCGCGGATGCTGATTGATAAAGCCGGCAGATGGATAGATCATAGGCTTTGAAGACAGAATTTTTAGTGAGATTTCCTCTGAAACCATGGAATAAATAAGATGGGCAGAACTAAATGGCAGGGAGGATGTGCAGCGCAGCATCTTCCTGCGTTACCAGACATTGCTCAGGTTGGGGGGTTTCCACCTCAACGTTTCCTTCTCTGTGATTCTTTTTAAGCCTGTTTTTAGTAATGCCGGCTGCTGCTTGCCGCCTAAATAAGGCTTTAAGGGGATGAAATGGTGCCCAGCTTGGTGCCCAAGCATGAAGCCAGTCAGTCAGCTTCTCTCCATTGTGCTGCTTGTCTGTAGACCACGTCATACAGAAAGGTGATGAGACACAAGTTCATACAGCATGGGAGTTTTTAACCAGCTTAGCCTGTGTTTTCCTTTCCTGTTTGCCATCCTAGGTGGTGTGCTGGGCCTCCTGGAAGGATCTCAGCTCACCATTTTCTATTTGCTTGTTTTTCATTTCCCCATCTTCTTTCTTCTGCATCTAACGAAGCCTTCATCTGCCATTTTGTCTTGTCTTTATGCATCTCCATCTTCCATTTTCTTCAAGAACATAGATACTGTGCCACTAATTTGGGCTTTTCCCTGCAAAGTAACCCAGAATTGTTACAGCAATTTGGTCTGTGATCTGAATTCCTACGTGAGATTATACGTGCATTGATTTAGGAAAGCACTCGGGGAGCACGCGGTCAGCAACAGGTTTGTGCTGAGTGCTGTCCCACACCAGGCTGTTGCAAAAGTGTCTTCTCTGCCGGGATGCGTAGGTGGCTGTGTCATTTCTGTAAAACCACCCTAGAACGTTAATCCCCAGGAACACCCGGGGATGTTCTCCATGTGGCTGCGTGGAAATTGAAACTCACGGCACAAACAGCGATGGAAACATTTGTGTGACCCTCCCTTGAGCAGCAGAACTGCTGAGCATAGCACATCCCCGAAGCACACTGGAGCTCTTGTATTTTAAAGTGAAACCATGAAACAGGAAAAAAGCCCAGTGAAGCAAAAGCTCCTGCCTTTTTATTTTTGCTCTCAACATGTAAAAATAGAAGCACCTGCTGCCTGCTGGGCTCATTAAATATGTTTTTTCTTGTTTTTTTTTTCCATAAATCACCGGGGTAGAATTTGAATTATTTACTCAGTAAACTCGAGGCTACGTTAGTTTCCATTCTCCACTTTTTTGTAAACCAATTTTTTGTGCCTTAGCTTTGGAGCCGTTTCCCACCCGCCTTTTCTTCGGTGCCCACCTTGGCTTCCCGAGCAGGGTCCCTCCCCTCGGTGACTGCAGGGGCTTCGTGAACTTCAAAGGCAGCCTGGAATGTCAGCCACACGCAGCCTTTCTGCAGCCGCTAAATTATGGATCAGAATACAGCAGATCAAACAGTTCAGAATTATTCACTTGTGGGTCTTTGCTCGGTAAAGCAATAAAAATCTCTGCATTTCTTCTTTGGTAATACGTGGGGTGGTTGTTTTACATGCTCGAGAGTAATATTATCAGGGGTATGGGGGGGTTGTATGTAATTTTTTTTAAGCGAGGCACTTCAATCAAAGCTTCATTCTACTGTAAACCCAATTAGCTTCAGTCTGCCAAGTCAGCTTGACTGTCTGCAAGAATGTATGTAAGGCTCTGAATAATTGCTAAACTCGGTTTTCTTTCTATCTAAGAAATGCCACGAGGCTTTTGTTACCACTAGATAAACCCTCTGCACTTGTCTCTGAGGTTCCAGCTGAAGACACCCGTTCAAAAATCATAAATGTGTTTGAACAGTATTCTCTGTGTGAAGAGGCTCAGTAAAAAAAGCAAGTGCTTGCTTCGCTTTGGAGCAGACTGTCACGGAACCCCGATCCTGGGCTCTTCCAAACGCTCAGGGATTTCGCCATTAGCTTTAGGGGGAGCAGGACAGAGAATTTACGCAGTCTTATTGCATGTGGCTGCAGAATAAACCCGTGGCTGCAGGAGACAGTGGCAGGGCTGTCCCCTGCATCATTCAAGAGGGAAGGTTAGAAAATGAAATGTTCCAACAATACGTGTGGAAAATGGGTCACCTACTTTGTGCAAGGAAGCGCACAGAGTGCTCTTGCTGTATTTTAATATGCCACGTGCTGGTTTCTAGCAGTTTGGACATGGTTTCACAGCCAGGACAGTATGATATGAGAATAACAGGCTGTGCTGGTTAAACACCACCCCTGGCTGGGGGGGGCAGCCAGCTGGCTGGTGTCTTAGAGATGGTATCCAAGGCGCCCGTGGGACTGAGCGGCACAACTCACCCTAAACCTGGGTGGAGCGGTGGGATGCTGTTGGCATCACCTGCTGTGAATTGCTTCCAGGGCTCCTTCCCATCACTGAGGTTTGTGCTGCAGATCCTCTTGCTTGTGGCCAAGTGGCAAATACAGGATGTATTTCCTAAGTAAGGAGGGTTGGCCATGTTGATATATTTGATGGGTTTAAGTAGAACGTGATGTCCCCATCTGCAGTGGGTTCCTCCTTAAATATTTACTTACCTTCTCACCATGCGTGCATAATATCCCTATTTTTCCCTCTCTATAGGCCGCCTAAAAGGCTGTCAGAGAGTGGCGAGTCGCCCATCTAACGAGAGTTGAGAGCCCCCTTCTGATTTTTGGAATTGCACTGTGATTTCGTTTCAGGGATGGTCATATTCCAATGACATCTTGAAGTCTCTCCAACTGTTTAGTTTCAAAAAAAATTTTTTTTAATTTATTTTCCTTCAAGTCTAAGGTTCAGAAAGTGATATAATACTCTGCGTGATGGCCATTGGTGGTGAGCTGTGTGACAAGATTTTGATGCTTCAGGGAAAAGGTTGGATGTTTTGGAAGGCTTGAAAATGTTCAGATTTTACTTAAATGTTAAATGATGTGTATTTACACTGACACACGCGTATAGGCAGTGGTTTTTTCCAAGATATGCCATTATATAAAGCATCACAACATTATTCCATTTGTCCTTTGTAATATCTGCCCGAAGTAATATGTTTGCGCTAAGATTGAAAAATTTAGATATGAAAATATTTCCAATGCCACGGGGGAAGATACGCTTTTGACTAATTTGATTATAGCAGGTACATAAGTAAACGCCTGTTTTGACAACTACAAACCAAGTTGCACGAAGTAGGAGTGACAGTGTGATTCCCAGCAGAAGTCAGTGCCACGCTGGTCTGTCACAGCTCCAGCTTCCCTTTTCCTCCACGAATGACGGTGGTGTCTGTTATCCCCTGTACACAGTGATCTGTCAACAGCCACTTTCTCAGCTGCTTGAAGTGTGTATGTGAGGGTGGCACGGAGGAGCAGGTGATACCTGATAATAGTACATTATCAACAGGGGAAGGCTTCATTTTCTTTAAATAGAAATCAAGTCTGAATAGCTGCAAGACTCCCAGACGCTGTGAAATCTAGAGGGAAATTTTAGCCTTTGCTTTTTCTGTGGGATTATCTAAAAATCACCTGTACGTCCCATTTCTTTTGCAAAATGTATTGGCGGACTGATGACTACTCCTATAACTGGATGGCAACAACAGTATAGAGCCCAAGAAGGCTGGGTGGTCTTCCAGTGTCTCTTCCAAGCAGCGTAAAGCGGTGTATAGGAACAGCCCTCAAAAGTAGGTGTGAGAGGAGTTTCACTCGAAGGAAGACTGTCCCAGACAGCTCTTAGTTGTTTGTTGCTGTTAGGGAATTAAAAATGCAGGTTAACGTGATGAGCAGCAGTGCAGCATCATGATTCAGTTGGATCCTGCCACTGCTTGAAGACACGACCGCAGCAATGTTTGCGCTGTCAGTCCTTGGATCTTCACTTCTTGCCGAGCAGACATCGTTGCTTTGGTTTTGCCTGGAGGCTCTTTGAAGCCTCCGCTGTTCGCGTGGGTCCTTCGTCGTGGTGGCATCCAAGTAGGTGTGATTTATCTGCAAAGAAATAATAGATGTAGTATTATATCCAAGCACATTACCATAAACTGTATTTTGTCCTGGGTGATTATGCCGTTGACTAAAATGTCAATGATAGCGCGTAAAACACCGCTGAGAAATTAGGGATCATTTCAGTAGCTATTAATGAACTACAGCCTCGCTTAGCTGATAGACTCTTCAGGGAAAGGGAAGATAAAGAGATTTCGTCTTTTTCAGTCTTTATAGTCCCAGTAATATTACTGTTATTGATTAGGTGCAAGAGTAGTTTTACTCCCATGTATTTTAATATCTGGCTGCCTGGCTGATTACGGAGCCTCTGTGTGCAAACTCCGTGCATCTCAGGGCGTGCATCCAGGGAAGCCCATGGGAGCCCGGCCAGGGCTGGCTGTTCGCAGCCACGGAAAGAGCCGCACAGGGGCAGTGGCAGCGGGTCCTGCTGCTCTGCAAAGCCTGGGAGCGGGGCTCCATCTCCTTCAGCATTGTCTTGAGGCCTTTTACTTATCTCCTGTTTACGTGTCACTGCTTAGGATGAGTTTTTATAACTTTTTGCAATTAAAAAGATACTAGGAGCCTAACTCAAGTTAGGCTTTGTGGTGGGCATCGGTGGGATGTGTGTCTCGGCAGAATTTAGCATGCTTATCTCAGTGTTTTGTAACTAAAGAGAGCTCAGGAATAGAAGAACATGTGGAAGCTATTTTAGAAGATTTATACATATATATATATAGTGCTTTAAATGCAATTAGGGAGATTCAGCTGAAGGTTTTACATTAGCTCATTAAAGCATGGCAGCTGTAACTGATCCTCCAGGCGATGAGCTGCAGTTTGCTAAACGAGGAGCGGCTGCATAGCTGCCCTGCTCCTGGCCATGTGTTGGGGCTGGAGTATTCTGGGGTAGGATGGCAGACGGGCTCCTGCAAGGAATCCCAGAAACGTCCTCAGATGGATTTAGCAGCATGATATTTGATATAATCAATATATAGAATACTGTTGTTATTTCCAGTCCATGACAGCACCATTAAGCAGAGGGAGCACAGCACGTGCACAGATTAGCGCAGAGAAAATCTGGCAGCTGGACTGACAATTGTATCCCAAGAATAAAGTGTGGATTTTTCACTTCGTTTGAACGTTCGAGCACGTGCTGTGATTTTTTGATTCATTAGAAGTGATGTGGAGGTACTCTGCAGTGTGCAAAACCTCCACGTGCTGCTCCAGGCTTTGTCTGCAGCATCCATGGTCCTCTTGGGAGGCAGAACTTTTGTGGCATCACAAAAGTGGAAACATCGAGACAGTTCAGAGCTCTTGGAGAGTCTTCAGGACTGCAACGGTGGTACCAGTGGTTAGACAGGGTGGTTGGCTCTGCGGGAACCCTGAGCCAGGGGAGCTGAATTCAACAGAGCTGCTGCAGGAGCCCGCAGGAGGGCTTCGGCTAGGGCAGGGGCCTGGCCCTGCCAGTCCTCGGGACTATCCAAGTGGAACAGACACACTTTGGCCACTCATCACTTTTGATGGCTCAGCTCCGCTCAGCTGCAGCTTAGAGCCAATTAATTTTTGAATCCTATTTGTAGCTCATGTTCCTCCTTATATAATCCTCATTTGTTTCAAATGAGCAGAGAGCGTGCCCCTGAGACTCTAAACACACCTCTTTATTAAAGTTTAAACAGAAATTGTTAGCTGCAGAAGCTAAACTTAGCACTAAGGTATGAAATGAGATGGAGAATCCTTTTAGATCTCCTACCAGGTGTTAGATAACACAGCACTGCAAAGAGAGGGGGATAAGGTAACTGCACAGAGTTAGGAACATCAGCATTAATGATCTGTTGTATTTATTTCTTCAATAAGCAGAAGCAGATTAAAAACAAAAATGCAGAAGTTAATTGGGTGATTGCACAGCAATCGGTCTTTGCTTTTGTCCTCCGCTCCCCGTGAAGCCCTGCGCTGCCGGAGTGACAGTCGTGAATAACAGCACGCAGCCGGGGCAGCGTCTTTCTTACCACCTGCAGCGAGCACCGGGAATGAAAACAATTTTAATGAAGCCTTGTCCCATTAAAATCTCGGGGAGCGAGGAGCCCGCGGTGGCCGGGCAGGAGCGGTGCTGCCGGCTCCCTTGGGCCGCCCTGCCAGGGATGCAGGCCCAGCCGAATGGGGCTCTCCTCTCCTCGCTGGCCTCCCTCGGGCCTCAGGAAGGGCTTGGAGAGTATTTCGAGAGCTGTTTTATAGCTGATAAAGGCAATCGGAAATCACATGTTATCGCCGCTTTGCTGCGCGACGCAACGCGTCTCGCGCTGCTGAGGCTGCTGGATGCCCGAGTTGGGACATGGGTCTCACCTGCCGACCCTGAGATTCCTTGTGCAGGCTTCTGGTTTGTCTTCCAGGGGTATTCCTGTACCACTCAAGGCAGGAGAGAAAACGGATTGTTTAAAGTATTGAAGACTCCTCAATGAGCCAAACTGAAAAACGTTCAGCTTTTCTGATAAGCGCACGGATAAAGAGCACAAGGAGGAGCGAAAGGAAGGCAGCAGCCTCTTCACAGTTGAGGAACCACCAACCTTCGCTGCCGCCGCGACCATGGCACACCTCTCTGAAATCAATGAAAGCAAATTCTGCCTCCAAGTGATAGATTGCTTGGAGATCTCAGTGGAATTTTTCTCCAAATTGCAAATCGGATAAGGGCTTTACAAATTATGGAAGCCCTAGATTCAATGCACATTAATTTTCTAGCGTATTTTTTAGGCCACCGTGGGAGCAATAAACAGAAATTAAGAACAACAGAGGTTATCTGTGGAGTCTCCACTGGGAGAAGCAGGGCTGGGAAGGACCCGTGGTGTGGGGGAGCTGGGGCTCCCCCGGGCACAGGTTCAGGGGGAAGGAACTTTTTTTAGGAGTTTTTGGAGATCTACTTTAGCAAGGTGGTTTTTGCCCTTTCTCTAGCCCAATTTAAAGCTGGCTGGATGTGTGCAGAAGGCAAATTCCTTACTACCACGAGCAGCTCCCCCTGCAAAAATTAAGGCAAATTAAGTTGCATAGTTATATGTGAGAAAAGATTTGCTTTTCCTCTAAGGAATACCAGGATATTTGTCAGTTCCTCTCCATTAGAAACCGAACACCTTCAGAGGGAAAGATGAGAAGTGAAAAACCCATGAAGATCAGATGAAAGGATGGAAATTATCATTCAGGTAACCCAGCTACCTTAACACTGTCACCATGGAGACCCCCGATTATCTTCTGCTCCTTGCATGCAAAGTGCTGAGGAACACTGGTTTCATAATTGGCATCGTATTTCTCTGGGTATATTAAACTCGCCTGTGGAATAACGCTCATCAGGTCCTGGATGGTTTCAGATAACGAGCGGTAAATATATTGAATCAGATGATTCGATATTATGATTTGCAATCCAGGGATCGCTCAATGTGTTTCCACGCACCGTGTGCAAGCATGGAGATGACTGTGACCGTGCTGGGGCTGAAGTTGAGGCATTCTGGGCTTTGTGGCTCCTGAGAAGATAACCGTGGTTTTGACTGATGAATAAAGTAGCAAAACATTGTGCTGTGGCTCGCTCTACGTGCCCTGTGTTTTCAGGTGGTTTGTGCTGCAGTACCTGCTCGGAGGCTGTGTGGACCCAGCCTTAACTTCTCTTTTTTTTTTTTGTGTGTGTAGATCAATGCATGTGGGCTCAAACATATATTTTACAGAAGAAATACAATTAGATACAGCTTTTTAGATTGTCTCCATAATCTGCCTTCAATGCATTAAGTAGCTGTCTTGGATGAATTCAGCTGGTGCGTTTCCTCCTTTCCCAGCCAGCGTGGCTCGGGGCCGACAGCAGAGAGGCGTCACGCTTGTGGCTGTAGCTTTAAATGTAATCAAAATTTGTCTATTTTTCCTCTTGTGTCCCTAAAACAATTTAGTCCTACTGTAATTATTAGCATTCTCATTAAGAACAGTTTAGCTGAAAATCAAGACAGAAAGACGCAGTGACTTCATCAAAGCAACGCAAATCCAGATAAAGCTAGGTTTCTAATTCGACTTCTATGCTTTGAAATAAATCCTCAGAGCATCAATTAATGTATCTGTTGTAAAACAATTACTATCAGCCTCCATTGCTCCCCTTTACACGTTTTAATTTAATTATTATTTTTGCTTTAAAATACAGGGTAAGGAATTTTACCGTTTCTCGAGAAGAACTAAAGCAGACAACAACAAAAAATTCTGTAAAAGCAGAAATTGCTTTCTTTCGTAATCAGGTTGATTAGACTCATGTATAATCATACACAGCAGGTGGGAAGATTAACATTTCACTAATTCCTAGTGGTCATTACTGCAAGGAAATTCAGTCTGCAGAGTTCACAAGGATTGGAGTTGCATGCTGGCAAAGCTCGTTTAAAAGACAGAGCAAAACCAACACAACTTTATATTCTGGAATCCAGTTTTATTCAAAACTATGTTGGCCTGCAGGCAATACGCATACACCCAGTATCTTCTGCTTAATTGAAAAATAGATTTGTATTGATCATGACCACTTAACAAGCACATTCAGAACCATGCCTGTTCTCTGCCGCTGCGGTGGGGACTACAGGCAGCCCCTCAGCGGGTTAAGCTGGCTGATAGGATAGATATTTTTACAGCAAGTGCATTTTTTTCTGTGTGGGGGCTGTATTAGTACACAGCACTAATAGATTCAGTTCTCCGATCTGGATCAGTTCAGAATAATTCTGCTGAAGTTGAACAGGTTTTAAAATTTTTTGCATGAACTTCAAAATGTGTCATCATTATTATGATCAGATTCCGCTTCACTAACCAGGACGTGGGGTTTTTTCAGTTCAAAACTCCAAAATGAAATGTTCAGCAACTGTGTGATGTGCAAGTTACGGTCACCTGCTGCTCCTCCCCTATACCTCTAATTGCTGGACTTCTTCCTTCTAGTTTCTGCCAGCAGGAGACTTTCCATCAGTGTTCTGTGGTAGAGCTCAGGGTGGTCTGGGACTAAGCTGGAAGTGCTTGAAGGAATATTGGATGGGTAAGTAGGGATGACTGCTCTGCTTTTTTACTTGTGTGAGGTCTAGCTGAGATTTAGCTGTGTTTGCCATCTCCCATGAGCAAGAGCAAAGGGAGATGAAAGCAAAAAGGAAGACAGTGGTAAGTCTAAAATTAACGGCAGTATGGAACGGGAGATGGAAGCAGACCCCAAGTTTAGCAAAATGACGTGCTCCTCCTCCTTCACCTAGAACTAGTTCCTTGTGCTGCAGTGCCTGGGAGATCCCAACGGTATAAACACATCAGGAAGCTGGAGGAGAAATAAGAGAAATAGTTTAAATCAGGTGTGTTGTGCCCCCTGTACTAGGATGAATCATAATGAGATATGGCCCTACCACCACAAAAAAGTACTCCATAGCCAAGTGCCTCGCTCTTTAATGTTGTCACTCATTGAAGCTGCTTTGAAGAGATCTCCTAAAAAAAGCATCTCATCCCATCCGCACCTACTGACAAGATTTTTGCCTGTGTTTCAGAACACTGCCCACATGAGAAGTTGGGAGGTGGGACCTGCACCGAACCTATGAGCTGTGCTGCCATCCCTGAGCTGCTGTGGACCAAGCAGGTCTTCACGACAAGAGGTAAGGTGCCATCGTGGGGTAGAGGGGGCTCGGCTTACTCATGTTGCTGGTCTGCGTGGAAGGCTTCCTCTGGTTCTCTTCTAAATAGCAGGACTGCAGCGACTATCCTGTTGACTTAGCTGGGCTTATTAGGCTTATTTTCTTACCTAATGCTTTAAGGGCAAAAATACGTTCCTTTGACCTACGCAGTTAAAAGAATAGTTGAGCGATGTTGTTAAAAAAATAAAATTATAAAAAATTACCAGATGGCACAGTAGCTGGATTTGGCTGGGTTAGAACAGAGTATTATCCTTCCAAATAAAACAAGTGACCACTGAGCATGTGTTTTATTAGAGTTTTATTGAACATCAGAGATTTTTACCGTGATAATTACGATGATATTACAGTGATATAATGCTGGTGTCCTTTATCCAAACAAAGCACCAGTGAGTCTGAGCTCCGGTGGGGCTGGTGATGCTTTCTCGTGAGGCCCATGGACGCGCATGAAAATGTGGCTGAGGCTCAACCCTCTGGCCCAGCCCCGTTACTGTGCCAAAGCCATGCTGCACTCAGAATTAGTGAAGTTCTAAGAGGGAGTAAACAAAATAAAAATAAACTCCTGTTGCAAGAGTTACTTCCACTTCTTTTTCAAACTCTGGGTGCAGAATAACAGCCACAAAATATGCAGCATGAATCAAAGCAAGTTAAGTGCAGCTAAACTAGGTTAGTAATGGTCTAGATGATGGTTTAAAAATGAGGAACAGCTAAAAATACAACTGCACTGATGTTAACGCTGTGTTAGCCTGATAAAGGGACTGATTTTTGTAAGTCAGTTTTCAAGCAGTGTCTGCCTCAACCCTCAGATGTAGCCTGCTCTGTGAAAAGATCCCATCTGAGCTTAGCATTCTGGTTTAAGCGTGGCCAAAACGCAAAGTAATACATCCAAATAATTGGGTGTATGCACAGAGCTTCATCCTCACGGCCGTTCCCAGTTTGCAAATGTTATTGGGATTTAAGCGAAGGAGTGGCCGGGCGCAGCTGGAGGGTTTGCCCCCGTGAGATGCCAGGTAGGGCCCTGTGGGAGAATTTACATCCCAGGGCAAAAATTAAGTATCTTGAAGCTGTGATGGTGGCTCAGCGGTAAAATGGCGGGGTGACCCGCCTGGAGTACTGGGGTGCAGGGGGATGGTTCCCTTGTTCCTGCCCTCCACAGTCTGGCATCCAGTCTCCATGCTCAAAGTTAGGTGTCCCATCTTTGGGTTAAAAAAGATGGACAGGAGCCTTGTGAGGCTCTGGGACAACACAAGGGACAAGCAAACAGGAAAATGTTAAAGGACTGTCACTAGCAAAGTTAACAAAACTAACGTGTAAACTAAGCAGTGAGTTATGACGTCAATATGCACAGTAACACTGCCAATCAATCACCAGAGATCTGTTGCTTTAACGATGCTGTTGTAAAAATGATGGCCCTGAGCTATTTCAGACCATGTATAGTGAATTTGGGCTGATGCTTATCAGTTTATATGCAAGAAAATTTATAGTATGCAACCTAAATGAAACAGTCCTTTGGACAAGAAGAAATGGATTGCAGGTGCAAACAAGCATGAAATGAAAATCTACTAATGAGTTTCCATTAGTAGCTAAATACATAATCGAATAATTTTTAGCCAACATAGAGCAATGAGAAAATCAATTTATTCCTCATAAGCGCTACTATATGGATTGATGCTCTAGTACATCTAAAGCTGGTTTTGTTAAGTGAAAGCTGAGCTTCGGATTCAGTTGGAGCTCAGCTAATAGCAGCAGAACATGAGTTTGCTTTTACTGAATACGAATAGCATGTATTTTCTTTGGGAACTAAATAACATACGGTACAATGAGGCATTAGTTAATATGGAGCATTTCCATCTGAAAGTTAGACACTAAAATATTTCAGAAAGGTGGACTAGCACTGGCACATCTGAATTTATTTACGAATATCCGTTAATGAAGTAAGCATTGCTCTTAATCTGCTCTTGAAGCAACAGTATCCTAAATTTCCTTTCTTTTTTGCCTTAAACAGCCTCTAACCCGAGTTTGCATGGGGTTTTCACACTTGTTCAGCTATGGTAAATATTTCTTCCTCATTTTAAGGCTCTCACAGCTGTGTATATATATATATATATAAACAAAACAGGTTGGAAAAGCTGGTTTGAAAGTGTTGGTGAGGATTCTGCAGTGGAAGATGCACTTTAGTGTTAAAGAGGCACCAGTGCAGCGCCGTGTGTGAGAACAGCGAAAATTGTGTGGGTTTTGAGATACTGCGTGGGTTTGAAATTTATACTGATAAACTGGCTAATATACATGGTACAAGTAATTTCATGCTGCTTCTAGGCCAAATTCTGTCACCTTTACTTCCAGAGAAGTCCATGCCCCATGGACCTCAAGGTGGAAATACCACTCCATGAAGCGGAGCTCAGACCGGCATGGTTTGGCTCCCACCGTCCGGCGCTCTTGGGTGCGGAGAGGTAGGTGGGTTTCTCTGCCATTCCCTTAGAAGCACAACCCTGTGAGCTAAAAGCACTCAGTGCTTTTTTGGGCAAGACACTGAAATCAAGAGGAATTTTAAATGGGATAGGCTTGGAGAGTGACATTAATTGTAACATTTTAAGGCTCCATAGTTCATGAGTTGATGCATGCATAATTACCAAATCAGACATCAAAGGAAGTAATAATAACAGAGAAGGAGAAAACCAAACACTTTTTAGCACCCTTTTTCAGGGAGGAATTCTTTGTGATAGCTCAGCCTTATTAGGTTTTTAAAACACTGATTGATATGGTGGGGATCCTAGATCAGAAGTAATTACTTGA
Organism: Psophia crepitans; assembly: GCA_013399095.1. Taxonomy (NCBI): domain Eukaryota; kingdom Metazoa; phylum Chordata; class Aves; order Gruiformes; family Psophiidae; genus Psophia; species Psophia crepitans. The sequence continues at coordinate 2,477,226 of VWZZ01001977.1, read as the reverse complement.
TTGGGGCAGATTTCAGTGGACATTATGTCTCAGTGCATCTTCTACATGGAAGCTGAAGCTTATAATAAGCTGAAAAACAACTGGACTTGCTTGAACACATAATACTTCTAGACAAGCTTCCAATAAATGCATGGCTGCATATAAATCTCCTATTTTAGCATGACAAATATATCCCCTCATAACAGAAACTTCAGCAAACTCTGAATGGAAATGTTCTGGCTGGTGGCAGTCCAGGTGAGGAAGAGGCTGGAGCACAATCAAGCCAATCATCACATTAAATGTCTTGTGTTCTGTGGCCAGCCCTTGCACGCTGGTAGCGCCTTGCTCCACAAATGGCCGTGTTGAATTCAGCAGAGTGACAGCTTGTATTCATCGCACTTTGCATTTTATGGGATCCCTAAAGGATTTGTGAATTTGTCAAACTGAAATATAGTCCGTTCACTCCTGAAGTCAGCTTCCTCCGGCGTGGAAAGCACATAACTCTGCAAGACAACTGTTTAGAGCAGGGAGTGATGAACAACGCGCTACGGAAACTGTGAAGGGGAATTGGGGCAGGTGCAGTGCAATGAGCTAACCTGACATTTGGTAGGAATGTGGGAGTTTTAAAAGCCAATTTCTGAAAAATACAACGTGGCATCTCTCATGTATTTGGAATTTCAGGTGTGGGTTTCTTCTGAAAGCAGAGCCTCCAGCTTTAGGCACCTCTCAGATCCACAGCTTGTAAGGCAGATGGGAAAAAACCCCACACCCCTCTTTTGACCCCCAAAAGGATGTATGAGAGGTGAATATACGCTACCTTTCCAATATTAGCAGAGGTTACTGCCTTTAGTCTTGACCATACCACTGCCACAGAGCATGGCTTCATCAGAAAATGGTAATGGTGCTGAGAACGTGGGGTGTCCCAGTGGGCTGCTGCCTGCGGCTGTGTGTCTTCCATGTTATCCTTATCCTCGCGTTGCCAGTGCACCCCCTTTGCCCACATATGGATGCACAAGGATGGATATAGAGGTAATTCTCAAATCCATGGAGACTGCTATTCTCAGGCTCTCACTCGGGATATTGCTCACTGAATTACTGTAACTTTCTGCAGAACAAATGCCTGATAGAGAATCATCAGGAAAGACATCTTTTTTATGGTCTTTACCAGTTATTATTGTAGCAATGATGGCTTTCAGGGAACTGGAGATGGCTCTGTCAGAGGTGGTAATAGCACTTGTGAGCTGCAGATTGCCTCCGTATTGTGCCGTTTCACCACATTTCATAAGACGTCTCCGTTCTCCGAAAGCCACTGGTGACTGAGTGATAATACAAAAATCAGATTGGATTCCAGGTGCTTTCTCTGGCATCCTGTGTTTGAAATGGGATGTCCCCATGCCGGACCGAGTGAGGTGATTTGTTTATAAAAATGCAATGTAAAACACACTTCAAAATACCTTGTTTCCATAAGAACTTGTTTATATCTGTGAACTTTAAACCAAAGTGAGACATAAATTATTGGACTCTGTGTGGATAGGGCTGAAATTTCTCCTGTGGCCCCAGCTTGGGGGTCCCCAGGACAGGAAGGACACGGAGCTGCTGGAGCGAGTCCAGAGGAGGCCCCGGAGATGCTGCGAGGGCTGGAGCCCCTCTGCTCTGGAGACAGGCTGAGGGAGCTGGGCTTGTCCAGCCTGGAGCAGAGAAGGCTGCGGGGAGCCCTTGGAGCCCCTGCCAGGGCCTGCAGGGGCTGCAGGAAAGCTGGAGAGGGGCTGGTTGCAGGGCAGGGGGGGCCAGGCCAAGGGGAAGGGCCTGAAGCTGCAGGAGGGGAGCTGGAGCTGAGCTGGGAGGCAGCAATCCTTCCCTGGGAGGGTGCTGAGGCCCTGGCACAGGGTGCCCCGAGAAGCTGTGGCTGCCCCTGGCTCCCTGGCAGTGCCCAAGGCCAGGCTGGATGGGGCTTTGGGCAGCCTGGGCTGGTGGGGGGTGGCCCTGCCCATGGCAGGGGGGTGGCATTGTCTCAAACCGCGGTGGCTCTACAGCAGGCAAATGAGAAAACGAAGTATTTCTGTGACTTTCTCCAGATCTGTAAATGCTGGGGTAATTTGGAGATACTTGCAAGGTCTGGCCCGGTGTGCCTGCATGGATGCTCTGTGCAGACAAGTGATGACAGGCTAAAAAACAGGAACACAAGAAAGTGAAAATAGTGGTTAGTTTTCCAGTAAGTTTTGTCAAAGCATTAGAAATGCCTCCCCAGCCTGTCTAGCTCCACCTTGGAGAGCAAGCTAAACCATATCTTCCTTCCCATATTCCTCTAAAACTCTAAATGAGAAACAAATAAAATTTTTGTAACCTTATATAGCCACTGCCATAACCCTACGTATCAGCCAGCATCCTTTATCTCTCACCGGCTGGAAATCTCACATTTTCATTGCCCTGAATCACCAGATCCATTCATCAAACATGACAAATGCCTCTAAAACACTAAATCACACCACTCGATCTCAATGGGCTACATAATCATTGTCATACTGACAATAAATTTGAAAATATCTGTGTTCCAGACTCAGATACCTACAGCTCCTACCAGGGCTGAGAAAATGGGCGGGGGGGNNGAACTGAATGCTAAATTAAGTTTAAGAGTTTTTCAATCCCTCAAAAATTTGATAAACTCATGAATTTTTGTGAGGCTTTTTGATTTATTTTTAGGAAAAAAACCAAAAAACTTCTTTCTACCCACAGGAATGATTCATGGGGTTAGAGACTTTTTCCAAGAAAAAGGTTATATCTTACTAAGTACAAAAATATAGAAGTGGAAAAACTCTTTCTCTGCCCCCCTGGGGAGCTGCCAGTTTGCGGTCCTGCCCAGGCATTGCTCCCTGGTGCTCCTGGCCGAGGGTAGCATCACAACGGGCTGGTGATGCCCTTGCAGCTTCCAAGGGCTGAGAAATGCAGCAGAGCATCCTCCTCCTCTCTCTGTTTGATGGGACCCGGCACCCGAAAGGCAACAGCAGGATAACGCTGGAGTCATCGCAGGTCAAACTTTTGGTGTCACTTAAAAAAAGGAAAAGTTGGGTTACGGATGCATGAGCAAATTGCCCGAAGGATTCTGCATACCAACTGACCTGTGAGAACCACGTCTTTTCTGCAGTGAAAGCCAGGCAATGCGAGGTAACTTGATAACCTTAATTAAAGAGATTCTCATTCTCTGGAGCTGGTCAAGGCTCGCAAAGCCGTGCTACCTCAGATAACCTTATTTTATCCAGGAGCACACACAGGCACGTTATAGCTCGCTATTCAGTAAACTGTTGTTATCTTCCTTAGAGCCAGGACTCTGTGGTCAGAAAGCTTAAACAGGCGCTTTAAAAAGAGTTCAGGAGATGCTCGAAGGTAAATGTTTCCTCTTCTATGTCTATAATCCGAATTCAAACGCCGTGCGTTTGTGTGTAGGATTGTGACATGGACACGTCAGAAGTCTCTGTTTTCAGTCCATACATGAATCTTGATTTTTTTTTGTAAAAGTGTATTTATATACACGTAACGTGCATACACAAAGACGTTGTCTGAAAGGTATTTTCTTAGAGCTCTGCCGAGTGCTATTTATTGCATTTTTAATTTTGAGTCAGGTCAAAAAGGAGACTTGCCTGGGATTTTTCACTTTGTTTTTGCCACCCAGTTCCTACTAAAGCTGAGTGTGGGATTTTGCTGTAAAAAAGATGCTGATTTTGCAAGAATGCAAAACCTGTCCTGACATCAGTGGGAGTTGTTTACTGGAACGATTACAGAGCGAAGCCGACGGTATGACTGCATGGTATTAGACTGGGATCCGGGCAATTGCTGTGCAGCTGTATCTCCTTAATAAGGGGCAGTTTAAGGTGATCGAAGCCCAAAATCTGCTGATCATCTGCGCCACGAACTTCTAAAATCATCTCCTGGCAGCTGCCCAGTTTGACCTTGGAAGCTGTGATGAACATCGAGGTAAGAGGGAATGTCTCCAGCCTGTCCTTGCCTTCATGCCTGTGGACCTGGCATGATGGGCCAGGCTGTCCATGGGCAGCAACAACCTTGTTCTCTCCTCCAGGCTCCCAGGTCCTTGCTGTGTTGCTTCTCCTGCCACAGCTCCTCGGGTGAGCTGTGCTCCCAGGGAGACCCCGTGCAAGAAGGACTTTCTCACGTACCGTGGTAAGAAGGATCTATTAAATTGCTGTGGCTGGAGATAACTTCCACTACTATTTTTTCCCAAATATCATCTGATTTACTCCAGTGATAAATCCAATGTTCTGTATAAACATTTATTTCCTTGACAACCTAGTTTTCCGTTAGAAAAATGCCCAAACCTGGGGCCTGTTAAGGCAACTGACAGGTAAAAATTCAGCTCGTGCGGACTCACGCTGTTTAGCATATAGACCCAAACAGCGCGAGAACGGCACGTGTCACAAACCCGCAGCCGCCTTATTGTACTGTGAGAGCCACAGGGGATGCACGCGGTGACAGGGAAGCCAGGTTCTTTTCAGCCCTTTGTCACACTCAGAATGTTAACAGGGCCGAGATTACAATATCTGAAATGTTTTTCAGTGGTAAGGACTCTCTGAGTAATGATTCTTGCAGGCTAATTGCCCCAAAACAAATTTTTTAACCAACTGTTCGATACAGTTTTACCTGTCAAGCTAAAGAGAGGTATCAGAAAGTTAAACCTGTTAGCAAGAGGTTTATTTGATGTGAAGAACAGCCAGGAGCCCGTCAGGAGAGCATTTTCCCAGCTGAGAATTACAAAAGAACATATTTAGAGACAAGCGCGGAGGGAAGCACGTAACGTCAGCCAGGCGCGGTGCCACGACCAGCACAAAGCCTCAGCGCAGGCATAGCCAGGATCTCTGCTGGCATCCTGAACATCACGGAGGAGACTGCTTCAGGTTTCTGTTCTTAGGGCTGAGCTTTGCCTCCTTTCGTTATGATCAGACCTCAGACGCTGAGGGTCTGCAGGCGCCGGAGCCAAAGAACCTCCCCGTAAGGCACAACCTGCAGTGGAGCTTCAGGCACTCTTGTAGCACAGCAGGTTGTTCTTCACAAGCATCCCCAGAGGCTCCTGTGCCATCAGAAAACAGTGGGGACAGGTCCAGCAGGATCTTCCCTCTTTCTTGTTTGCGGGCAGTGGCTCAGCAGTAGAAGAATTGGATCGTCTGTGCGTGGGGGCTGCTCCAGACCTGCTGGGGTGCAATTACCTCCGTGGTGCTTCATCAGCAGTTTCCACATAGAGTATTTTGGAAGGAACGGAAAAATGCTTTGTGCAATTAAAAATATCAGAAAGGACTTGGGATGGTAGGAAGTAAATAACTAAATGACCAAATTGGCTATCTTTTCCTGGAAGAGGTCCATAACACAGATGCTGGTGGGTATATTGTCTTTTGAATGGCTCTGTCCTATTCCTTCCTCAGCTGCCTGCACCTCCTGCCGTGACACTGCTAGGCTCTCTGTATTGCCACACTCAATTTGGCCAAATAATGGTCTTTTGAAGAATAAAGCCCCTTTACTCAAGGTTGAGAAATGGCTGAATCAGTGAAAGCAGCGCTTGGAAGTTTTCCGGTGAGGTTACTGTCTCGAGTACTGGTCAGGACCTCATCCAGCTCAGCCCGTCCGAGATGCTGACACTGCAAACCCCCCGGTGAGATTTCAGTCTGTAGCCTTTCCCGTTAAAAACCCCACAAATAACCTCCCTTGCTACAGAATGAAATATGAACCTGTATATTTTCTGATTTCCACGAGTAAACCCGTTAACCTCTGGATGCCGAGCTGCTTTCCGCATCGGCAGCCAGCCAACCCAGATGCAATTTCCAAGTGAAATTGTCATCGACGCGACAGCGCACGTGAATGACAGGTTTGTGTCGCTGCGGTTAACAAGGCTGCTCTCAGTCAGAGCGTTAAATCTGTATTCTGGGTATGTCTGGTCCACCGTGGACATTGCTGTAGTTCATGCCAGGTGCTGTAAATGTGCGCAAAGCTTCATGTAAACCTAAACTATTATCTTCATTAAAATCAAATCTAGATCTTAAGGAAACAGCTTCCTTTTTAGCATCTAACTTGTTCTGTTAGACCAAGTATTTATTTTAAAAATTAATAATGCTAGTGGTCATTTAGCTACGTGAAATGTTCACACTTATCGCTTTGATGTTTTCCATGGGAATACGTCCCTAAAAGGAAAGGGGGTACGTTAATACTGGCCAAAGCACAATTCAAACAGAAATTCAGCCACTGTTGATGTGATTCAGCTTTTCACCTGAATAAAACAGCCCACCCTGCAGGAGCTCCAAGAGCAGCTTTGTTCCTTTAAATTAAATGATTTTCGAATCAGAACCATTGATCAGCTACAGTTAAAGTTACAGCTTCGCTCCTACAGATACTTAAGGTCTTGCTGCCTCTGTTCTGGAAGAATTTATTTCAGCAGAGAGAAGTCCTTTTCAGTGACCAGTCAGAACTTTCTGTTATTTCTCTCTTCCTTCTGTTGCTGCCAAAAGGAATCTGCTCCCTCTGCCTCTGTGGAGATGCATGGTCAGAACATTCACTGAATGCCCAGTTTTGCTCAAATTTTTGCGCTCAGCGATATACAGAGGGTTGAGAAATGCTGAGGAATAGGGTGTTAAGTGTAGGATGCTGCACCCATCCAGGTAAGGACACAGGAGAAACTAAGTGTGCTCAGTCTTTACCCTGCGGAATCCTCGAGGCCGCAGCAGGGGATAGCTGCAGCTGGGTGTACCTGTCAGCTCAACCACCCATCTGCGCGCAACACCCGCTGGCCTGGTACCCACGGGGCGGTACGATGGACGATCCCGGCTTTTTCAGACATCCATACGGGTGCCTGGCGCTTGCAAAGGAGATCGCTGTACAATTACCTTCACGTGGTATTTTTGGGGTGCTTTTCATCTCTTTGGGTATTGCGAGGCATGGAACGGTGTGAGAACAAAAGGTAACACAAATAGCGACATAAGAGATAGCGAGGTGGTGTGGGTTAAGGAGGCAGGATTTGGAATGGAAGGAAACAAACCCATTTTTTCCAACCCAGCTCACCAGTCCCCTGTGTGTGGACTAATTTTAGAGATAATTGTTACATGATTTCCTGAATATAATCTATTGTTATCTGTGCCCTGCAAAATAAAGCCGTGTCTAATTCTGGATAAGCACAGGGGTGATTTCCTAGTTATACTGAAATGAGAATAAGGCTTGTTAATCATCTCTGAAGATCACATCACCACTTAATCCTGTGCTGTTGGTAGTTAAACCAGTCACCTAGGAGTACGTGCTCCTTCCAGGGCAGGCAGCAGCCCCCAGTAATTCCGGTGGCGGGCAGGAAGGACGATGCCTCTGGTCACACATCTCACCTCGGTGTGCCAGTATCAGCCAAGTGTTTGAGACAAAGCCTGGGATAATTTGCCATTTCGCTTGTGTAACTACTCTGCAACCTGCAGCAAAGGGTTGAAAGGCCAGGTCCCGCTGCTGCTGAGAGTGTTTCTGAAGTGCTAAGAGGCTCTGCCTCCCCAAACAGCACATGTGTGACAGGTTCTGAAGCTGGTGGAAATTACTGGCCAGAAAATCCTCACTCTCCAGCAGGGCGATTAGGAACAATGGTGGCTGCTGGGCACTTGATGGGCTGGACAGAAAAAAAAAACATTGTGGAAAAGTACCAACAACTCCGGAGGTGGTGCTGCTATTTTTCCTGCTTTTCAGTGTTTTCCTGGCTTCAGGTGTGATTCTCCTCGTTAAATAAACCTTTGGGTTAGGTTATGGATGGAGAGACAATTCACCTCAAGGAGCGAATGGTAGAATCACTTTCATCTGGGTTTTCGAGTAGAAAAGACGTGGGAAGCAATCAGCTCTCCTTTCCCTTCCAAAAGCAGGCCCCAGGAGCTCATTAGAGTGAACTTACGTGATGAAGAGCTAAAGTTCACCTAATAAGGTAAAATATTTTTGTCTTACTGGAAATGATTAATGGATTTAGATAAAATTTATCAAATAGTTGTGAACAACAAGGAAAGAAAATGGTCAGAAAAAAATGACAACTTTGAGAGATGTTGCTGACTTTTGTTTTCCAAATGGTGCTTTCATTTCACAGTTAGCTAAAAGATGCAGTCTTGGAGGTTTTTAAAGGACTGCAAAACCTAACTGGGCTGCTAAGTCACCTTGAAATAAGTTTTTCAAATGTTTACTCAGTTAAACTTTTTTTGGCGGGTGGGTCAACCCAAAAATACATTTTATTGCCCTTTTTCCTTTCCTTGCTTTGGCTAGAAAGGGGGAAAAAAAATTCTCGTGACTTTGTAGAGACTATCAAAGTGGTCCCACCTGCACCAGCCGTTCAGCATTCACTACCAACTCAACTAGGTCTATGATGTTGAGATTCAATAAAAAGGTGAAACTCTCCTATGAGCTTTTTTTTTAATCCTGGTCTTTTTTTTTTTTTTGATACCTAGGAGGCACATAAAATGCGATTCCTAGCAGAAGGACTGTGATTGGGAGAAAATGTAGTAGATGGTCCACATTTCTCTTTGAAGTTCCCATTGACCGGTGTTGCTGAGACTGTTTTTTCTAATGCATAACTCAGAAACACGATGGAATTGTCACTTTAGTCTTTGGGTGTGTGTGGTTCACCTCCCAAGAACATAGGCCTTGGGCTCCTGGTAGCCTTCACTCAGGTTCTTCTTGCAAGCTGGTGTAAAATGGGAAAGACTCAGAACCCCGGTTTCAGTGTTTTTTCGAATACAGTTTTTCCTGATGTTAACAAAAGCAGGAGTGGGTTTATGATTGTTATATCTGAATTTTGTGTAAGAAAATTACATCCAACATCTTCCACTCAAAGAATGTGCTTTTCAGCCAGTCAAGCATTAATTAGGAGACAATTACCCCACCTCCTCTCCACTGGAGGGCCAGCATGTGTTGAAAATCCAAACCTCTCCCAAAGAGGGGAAGACCATCTGTCCAAACGATGCTTAAGAAAGAGAGATGGTGGTTTTATGCTCACATTAGATGAATCTACATGCAATAACTTGTTTTCATAATGAAGCTAGTTAGTAGGATGAATTTTCATGCCCCTAACAACCCCCTTTGTCAGGAGTTTCCAAAATATTTAAGACTTTGAGAATCTTGCATATGCCACTGCTGGAGCCACGTAAGTACCTGATATGGGGGAAACCAGAGAGGGCTGCTGGCTTGGAAAAAACTTCTGGTGGGCGGAAACAAGACTGGAACTGTGAGGCAGGGAATTTAATATTCTGCTGCCCTTTCCTTGTCTCAAACATTGAGCAAAATCCACACTCGCTGCCCAACGGTGAGAACAATCAGAGGAGGCAGGTGCTCAGGTTCCTGACCACATTTTAATGGGAGAGAGAAGGGAAAATTATACTTTTGAGTGAGGAAATGGTGATGATCCAGAATTCAGAATAAGAGTAATTAATAATCAGTAGAATTGTGACATTTTTCAAGGATTCTGAAAAACATATTTAGAGTTGCAGTCTGGAACCTGCATGTGCAGTAACTGCAAACATCATGTATCTGCTCACATTAGATTTATCAGAGGTTTGTTAATTGGTTACTTCTAAAATACCTTTTGCAGCTAATCTGCTATTAATGAAGTGGGGTGTGTCTCCCATCCCTGGAAGTTCTCCTAGGTCAGGTACAACTCTCCCCACGCAGGGGAGAGCGGTGATGCCAGGGCGAGCCTGCCCATGCAGAGCTGGCGGGATGCTGTGATATTTTCCAGCTTTGTCCTGGTTTGAAGGAAAAAGAAGGAAAATGGTGATTTCTTATGTGATGAGTTTTTGCAAACTGTCTTCAAGTAGCAGGAATTTTTTAAGACCCACATATTTGTAATGTGTTGCCCTGTTGCCACCCTGCTACACACCCCTGCTTTCACATTCTCATTGTGCCAAACACACTGGTTCCCACTGAGGGAATGACTAATAATTCTCCATAACAGCCTTTTGGGTGTTTTTTGCATCTATTTTTGCCCAGAAATCTTCTCCTCTTCTGCCTTTGGAAATGCTATAAAATCCTTCTCCATGGCCAGATACTTCAGGACAAGCCATGGTCATCGTGTAAGTGCAGAGCACGATCCAAATGGAAATGAAAACAATTAAATATACATGACAAGCAGGTATTTAGATGAGCCTGGATTTGTTAATGGTTCATTTCAGCCTTTGAACTAAACTAAATGTTGCTTTCATCTATTTTTAAATAAATGTCTATTTTCAGTTGATGCCAAGTTCCATCTCTTCTATAGATGGTTTTTACTTAATCTTAAATATAGCACGCTCAGCCTGTGTTTGTACGAAGCACGTACGCTTTTTGTGCCACCGTAGATCAGGATTCACACAAACCTATCAGCAAACGCGTGGCCCAAAAGGTAGATTGACAAGCAGTTACCTCCAGATGTCTTTTGAAAGTCAAGTCCTCTGTATTTAGTGATGATTGATACTAATTACGTGGTGCTGGCACGTTTTGCACCATTGCACTGATAGGATGGGTCTTCGGACCTGCTGCTTCCAGTGCGCCTCTGCAGCGTCGCGGCTGGAAGGTACCAAGGCTCTAAGTGATGCTCGTACCGAAACCAGCGGAGCTTCCCGGAGCAATCAACGGACCCAGCCTGCACCACGCTGGAAACACGAGCTCCGCTTCCGTGGGTAGATATATGGTTGAGCAGCCATGATGGGAACCTGTCACGGGGCTCTTGGCACTATAAAACGGGTCTGTAAATCAGGGACTGGGAAACCAAACCCCTGACTTTGCCTCAGTTTCTGGCCCTGCGCTAATGACAGGCGATCTAAATATTCAGATGCAGCACAGAAAAAGCAGGGAGAAGCTGATTGAGGTTGAATGTAGAGAAAACACATTTGGATCGTCAGGCAGGAAGGAGAGGGATATGGTATTTCTCTGAGCTTTCGGCTTGCCTTGCAGTCTCCAAGCAAGACGACAGCAGACGTCCTGTAAACGGTCAAAGACGCAGCCTGACCCGCCCCGTGCGGTGCTACGCTGCGGAAAGGTAAGGACTGGCACCGGTCTGCCGATATGTAAATAATGTCCGTTCTGCAAGTGTGGCTAAAACAGCCACTCCTGTCATGGAGGCACTGGGGGTTTAATCACCATGTGACAGTTTAATGCCCTAAAACATCCAGGTGCTGTTACGGAGATGCTGCTTAACTTCATTACTGGAAACTGTTTAGACAAAAACGTGGCAGGGTTTCCTCAGAGGTGACGAGCTGCTGTCAGCAGAGGCCGGTGTATCGCTAATATATATTTGTCTGCTCTAACAGAGATTTTTTTTTGGTCTTTTTTTTCTTTCATTCTTTTGATGCTCGCTGTGTAGTGGCGAAGGCATTAAGTGCTGTTTGTCCTGGCTGGATGGTGACATTAAGTCTTACGTTCTGGCTGGAATAGTCCCTCTGAACTGAATGATCTATAAGGTGTTTTTCACATGCTACTTCACAGAAGTAGGAAGGCGACTGCCTGTATGTTTTCGGAGAGGTTGGCATCACTCCCACCGCGGTGGGCAGCAGGGCTCAAGACGCTGGGAGAAAACGCTACAGGCGTTTCTTTCTCATCCTCTGTGCTGTCCTACCGATGGGCAGTGCTGACCAACGAGCTTGACTTTTCTTTTGCTCCCATCAGTGGGAAATCAGTGCTTTTTGGTGCAAACCCAGCAGATCGGTCTGTATTTCCTGAGCAGGGACATAAATATGCCTTTGACCTGGTCTGCAGCTTGGATTCCCCCTTTTCCATCGTCTGTCCTTGTGCTGGCCACAGACCCGGACCTGTGGGAGAAGGAAGCCTTTTGGTCCCGCTGCAGGAGTGGGATTCCCATGGCTGTAAAGTTTTGTTTCCAAGACTGCTCCATATGTGTTTTATTTTCCCCAATCTGATTCTTATTATGGCGCTTTTTTCACCCAAACCAGTCACCAGCAGGGCTTTAAATGATAGGAAACAAGCTGAGCGACTGGTTGGAGGGGAGGAATGGGATCTCCTGGCCAACCTCGTTTTGCGTGTATTGTCATGGAGCTGGGTAAGAGGAATACAAACTGCAGCACTGCTGCTGTCTCTGCTGCAGGGGAATCCTGGAGGCAGGTTTCCCCGACAGCCACCGCTGGCAGAAAGACCACGGGCTTGTCGTATGCTTGTGTGACAGGCTGGGTTTGGCCCTTCTCAGCATTCCCAGTCCTCCTCTGTGAGCCTCAGTTGGGAAAGGTCAAGGAGGGAGGTGGGAAGTGGGAAGGCAGCAAGAGCCTGTGGATGGATGGTGGGAGTGAGGGAGGTGGAACAAGGAGTGTGGGGAAGTAAAAAGAACAGAAAATGGGGTGGAAAAAATGGGAGAAAAAAAGAAGAGAAAGGTATTTGCATACTCTTAGCTCTTTAGCGTAGCTGGAGTGGACGTATATCGTGGTTTTGTCTCTGTGCGATATAATTCTGAGTAAGGTTTGAAGGTGTCAGCCCCTTGCTGGTGGGATGAGGATCCAGAGGTGGGACGGCCAGCTGCACTCGGGCATTCCCCGCTCCGCAGCCGCCTCCTGGCACTCAGCAACCGCCCCGGCTGCTGCGGCTCAGAGCAGCCGGAGGAAAAAAACTCCCCTTGTAAAACCCAGTCTGGGAGACGTACATGTGCTTGCAGTTTACCATGAGTACGTATTGATTAGGGCGACGATGTCATTTTGTTCTGTGCTGAACAAACCGGCGTTTGGAATTGAGACCTGTCAGGAGCCGAACGACTTAGCAGAGCAAATTGGAAAGAACAGGGCTATAAATTGCAAGGGAATTCACTTCGTGGTTAACACTCGGGCACGCTGTGAGAACCAGGACTGTACACACACTGCCCTTCCATGCAAATCCCAATCAATGCGCTGACAAAGTATCCTGCTGAACCCCAGTGTCTCACTCAATATTTCTTAAAATAGACATAATTTAGGAGGCATGGGAAGGCATGCATTTTCACCTTACGTGATGCATGGACGGGAGGTATTGTGGAATTAATAAGGGCTGTATAGATGAGCTTTGTAGAATAGAATAGAATAGAATCATTAAGGTTGGAAGTGACCTCAAGGATCATCTAGTCCAACATACTGCTAAACTGTATTAAAATGGCAGTAACTGAAAAAGGACTTACTTGATATATGTAACACCATTTCCCTTCTCCAGTACGTATTCTGAAAAGCCAGTATAATATTTTTCCATATGCATAAATCCAAGAATTGGCAGAAAATTAGGTCAATACATCCATACAGAAAACTAGTAAACCTCCAGAGAGCAGGTTCACCTGGCCGGTGCCAAAGCCCGTGCCACCGGCAGTCATTGTGCAGCACCCCCATCCACCCTGCCGCAGGTCCTGTGGCCTTTTTGGAGCCCCAGGTCTCTTCCTGCGTTTCAGTGCTGACCACAAAACTCTGCCCGAAGGCCTTCCTCAGTTCCTCAGGCATCTCGGGCTGGACGATCCTTCCCTCCAGCTCTCCGTACGGTGGTCTCTGCAGTTGTCACCCAGCTCAGCTTCCAACCACCACCTGCGCCTTTAGGCTTAAGCAGAAGGTGGCAGTTTGAGAAATACAAAGATTTCAAAATGCAATGGCCAAAGTGCTTTAATGTCTTAAATCTTTGCTGTTTAGTCTTGGGCAATTAGAAAAATCAGGAAAAATGAGCAAACACTCACAGGTATTTGATGTCCAAAAGGAAGCTATAAAGTATTTGGCATGGCACCAATTTCGGTTGGGCTGATGGTTGGTAACGGCACTTCTGAGCAGGGAGGATTTCAAGAATTATTTGGATCCCTGTAAAACCTTGTCGCCCCAGATTACGCTTCCTTAAATTACAGATTATCTTTGTGACCAGTGTGACCGTGTCATGTTTCAATCCAAGGGCAATTTGTCCTTTGCGTGGAGGGGATCTGTGAGTACTCTGAGGCTGTAATTTCACCTCTGGGTCAGTCCCGGGAGGGAGCCGGCTCTGCCGGAGAGGGATTCACGCTCCCCGCGCTCATCAGCTGCCCCGGCACGCTGCGTGTGTACTGGGAGTCTGGGGGAGGCTTGGGGGTGGGAGTGAAAAACCCGAAATGTAAGGAGAAATTTGGACTGACACTTGAAAACTTTTCTGTTTTGTAAATTCTAGAGGCATTTGAATTGCATGATACGTTTTCACTTGCAAATGTTTCAGATTTGTTATTTTTCCCTTTTCCACATATTTTAACCTTATAGTATTGCGTAATCTTTATTCCACTCTGTCCTTCCAGAGGAACGGGCAGATAACATCATCTCAGGAATAATTCCCTTGCAACAGCAGTGTCTTCTCGACTGAAGACAGAATAATCCAAACATTAATAGTTTTAATTTCCCATTGAGTGAGAGCTGATGCTTCTGGAAAGGTGTGATCTCTAAACCTGTAGTAAACTCGGATGTCTCTCAGCAGAGCTCTGTGGGAGCTCTGTGTTAGAGGAGCAAAATACTGGAGCTACGAGATTGTTTTGAAATACAGTACTTTGTGGAAGAGCAACCGGAGAAAAACAAGCAGATGTTAAACAGAAAGGACTGCAGTGCGATTCACTCCTGGGCGGGTTTATGCTAAGGAAGGGCAGGAGAAGCCAAATTGTTTAAGGAGGGCTGGAAGGGAATATCAGAAAACAGTAGGAGATGTTTAGATAAACAATAAACAACCTGCTGAGCGCAAGGATTAAGAGATCAGTGGGAGAGAGATGTAAAAAGAAATGAAGAGGGAAAAAAAGATTGTAATGACAAGCTGAGAGGATCTGGTCCTCAACTTGTGCAAACTGGATTAACTCCCTTGCAGTCAGGGATCGCCAGGTCCCGGGGCTGGCCCCGCTCCCCGGGCAGGGAGCTCGCTCGCAGCCAGCGAGGAGTTTCTCCAAACTGGTGGTAGAAAACACAAGTAAAATTGAAACTCGTACATGTTGTGGTGGGGAGGAAGAGAGAAGGAAACGGGTGTGTTTTTTCTTAATGCCAGCTGGCTCCTGTCTTTCACGGAGGAGGAGGAAAAGGAGGTGGAAGAGGAGGAGATTGGCTTTTCCACGGGAGAGGAGGAGGATGGAAAGTTGCTGAGGAAACGATTCTATTTCCTGGCATGATGTGATGGGGGAATTTTATAATCTCTTGATAACAACAAAAAAACTCTTTGCAAAAATTCTGTGCTATCCTGGTTAAAAAAACAATAAATCAAGACAGTTGAGTTCTGTGCCCTCAGAATGGAACTGGGGTAGAATGAGTGTGGCCTTTGAGGCAGAGCACAGCTCGCGTAGCATCTCCACTTCGCATCCAGCCCGCGGTGCGACACATCGCAAGCAGTGACAGAGCAGTTATTACACAGGGACACTTCTCTGTTATTTTCTTTCTTCCCTTTTTTTTTTTTTTTCTTTTCATTACACTCCACTGCTGGAAATACTCCTAGGATACTGAAAATAAACAACATCTCTTTCCCTACCATTTACCAAACACTGCTTCTAATTTACGGAAGGCTCTGCCCACCTCAGGAGCGAGGAGACCCGGAGATGCCACCTGCACCATCTGGTGGCTGCCTCGCTTTTGCACTCCGGGCTCTTTGCAATCATGTTAAAAAGCATTTCAGTACGAAAAGCAACATTTCCACCTTCTTCCACTGATTTAAGCTTTCCTGTTAATGGCACATGGTTTCCTTTCCACTGCGTGCAGTATAAATCCAGTTTTAGCTTCGTGCGATGTTCATTGGGCTCTGTGGGCTGTTGTGGAGTTATTCAGCTGTTGCTGAGAGAACTTGGATCCCTTCCTATTATTTGTCTTTATTCTAGGGAATAAACACGGCGGCATTTTCTGCAGATGTGCCTCCTCTACCGAAAAAATCCCCCGCAGCACCAGAAATCAGTGCAAGCACAAAAGACAGAGGTAGAAACATACTCTGAAAATGCCACACTGGCTTTTCGGAAATGACGGTGTTGACATTTGGCGTTTGCGTTATCCAAAGCACTGTGTGTGCTCTGGGGAGCAAAGCCGGGGGGTGGGGGGGTTGCTGGGGGGTTTGCTGGGGGTGCCTGGCAGGACTCCCCAGCCACCCCCACTCCTCAGCTACCAGGGAACTGCTGTTCGTCATCCTCTTTGCCCAGGAAATCCCTCCCAGTTGCCACCCTCGCTCCCCTCTTGTGTTTTATTTAGAAAAATTAAATTGCTATTCCAGTGTCCTATGATGAACGTGATCCGGTCGCTGTATTTACTGTACCCTTGGATAACATTTAAGTACCTAACGGCAAACCAAGCCATGATAAACCTCTCGCAGTGAGTCGAGAGCAAGCTCATTTACAAAAGTACTTCAGCAGGAATTAAAATAAAATTTCCATTTGCCACAGTTACATTCTGATTCTAGTTGTCATTAACTTACTCAAAAACCCATTTGGTATTTCAAACTTTAGTAAATCATTGTATCTTCCAATTAACTTTCATACTCCAGACACCATAATGTGACTAATTTCATTCAACTCTGTTGTTTAATAAACATCTAAACAATCCTTTATTTCTGAGTCACAAAGAAATGTGCAGTTATATTATATTGTGCAGGCGGTAATGGGCAAAAGGAAAATTACTGAAGAGAAATTCATCTTGGTTCTTTGGTTTATCAGCTTCGGAGAAGCAAGGCTCTGTGAGCGAGGGGCCCAGCCAGGGCATTAGCCGGCCCTCCCTGGCACACGCACGGCCTTATCTGCAAGGAGAACGCATCGCGCGCTCGTACCAAGCCTCGGGATTTTTTGGCTGCGTAAGCAGAGGCACCGCAGGGGTCAGTTGGGTGCCTAGCAGCCCGGACGGGGCAGTGGATGTAGCTGTGACTATAAACTATGATTATTTCCATCAAAGAGACAAGTTAAGGGAGCTGGGACACTGGAACAGCAGTCGGGGATGGGCTGGCGGGTTCCCGCTGCTCTGGGACCAGCTGCGTGCGTGCACAGCGGTCCAAGCTAGAATTTAGTAATAAGACCTATTAAAGTGGCGTGAGCTGAACAGTACTATTTCAATAACAGAACTAAGATGTTAAATTATTCCCTATTCAAAGATTCAGAGAACATGACTGTAGGGGTGCACTTCTGATCCCAGCGTCCTGGCAGATGGTGCTGCAGCACAGCCGTAGGCAGGCGCGGAGAAGGGCAGGGTATCTGCACAGAGGTTTTCTCCATTGATGCTTTCTCATTAAAACTGGCAGTTTTTATGAGGTGGTCAGCACACGTGTGAATTTTCCTGCTGGTGTAATTGCAGAGGGCTCTGTGCTTATGGGGGGGGGACGTGGTCCCACGTGGCCGCTGTGCCTCTGTGGGAGAGTGCTAAGTGTTTATAGATGACCTGTAAAAAAATTATTAGTACTGAAAAAATGTTATTCTTCCTGATTTTTCATTTTGAATATTCTCTCCAGAAGAGTTTGAGCAGAGGTCTAATCAGGGAGGAGAAAGACTGCTGTGTAACTTAGAGAACTGATCACACTTGAGTCTGAAATCTGAGCATCTGTGGCCTTCCCCGCAGGCAGAGCCTTTGCGACCAAGTGTGCTAAATCCATGCCAGGAACGGGGGTCTTTGGGGAACATCATCTCCTCAAAGGTTTCCCAGAGCAGAGAAGAAAAAAGACTCGATCCCTTGAACACTTTGCTAATTACTGACCTAGAGCCGGGCTGTGGCCTGCAGACCCCGATCTCTGAGATGGAGGATTTCCGTGGTTGGCATCACCCACGGTCAGGAGCATCAGTCTGGACACACTGTGAACAACCTTCTTGTCCATTTTATGCCAAAGAGCAAAACGTGTGTGTGCGTATGTTCATAAACTAAGGAACGACAGTACTGCCTGAGCAGTGGAAGACATCCGCAGAGGCGGTGCTGTAGCGGAGGACGAGCAGGCCATATTGGAAAAAATAAGGAGTTTATTTAGTGGTAAATGCTCTGATGTTTTTCTCAAATGTAAGTGTTTGCAGAGCCATAAAAGCTATGTTTAATCTCTGCTCCATTTGCCATCTGATACGCATTATGCTGCTTCCGCAAGGAGCCAGGGCAGCTAATGGCCGGGGATGGCTCTCGGGGAGGCTGGGCAAGGTCTCCTCGTCTGGGGCTGCTCTGCCAGGGGACTCTGGAGACATCTCGGAACCGTAAGCACAGGGCTAAATGCTGTTACTTGTTTGTGTGTACCAAATGTGCATGCCACCATTTGTGACTGAATGAAAACTTCCCTGAATTAGTAATGATATTTTTATTTTTAAGGGACTCAAGCTCAGGCAGCATTTTAAAAAATGAATCATGATTTTAGGTGATTTCGTTCCACATGGATGCTCAGAACTGCCTGAAAATTGTCTGTTAAAGCTGCTTCAACTTCTGTCTCTAATGGAGGTGCTCACACTCGCCAAACTGTTTGGCAAACGCTGGCTGTAGCGTCTCACCCTCCTGATTATATTCCCTATTTGCATTTCCTTGGATATACAAAGAAAAAACAAATTGGCAACGAACAGCCCAGAGCAGGAATAACCTAACTGGGGCGGAGAAGTGACTGCAGGTCTGGAGGCTGCACGCAGCCGGGCCCTTTGACGCAGAGCGTCCCACAGCTGCCCGGGGATGCCGGTGCCACTCGGGCGCTGCGGGAGCTGCCGGAGGAGCAGGGTGGCTCGGGCCGGTCACCGCCTCGGTCCCCGCCGGGTCTCTCCTGGGGATGCGCTGATGGGATGCAGCAGTCCCAGCTCAGCACGGCTCAGGTGCGCAGTGCTGTGGGAGTTTTGGTTTTTGCCCTTTTCATTTTTTTAATCAGCAGGATGTAAGCCAAGGCTTGATATTTTAACACTTGGCCTAATACTAAGTACGGAAATACAGCAGATGTACTTCATCGTAGTAAAGAGAGAAGCGATCTCTAAGGGTCTGTTATTAACCTGGGTAGGTTGACTGAAAACATTTTGCTTTGATGGCTCTTAGGAAATTCACAGTCCATTTGCAGTCATTAAAATAATTAGGTGTGCTCTGACTACTCTACTACAGGCATAGCTATAGGACCAACTGACCTCAGCGTGAGCGGGGCTGGGAGCTCGCAGTGCACCCTGCCACACGCGTGTGCTCCCACCCTGCGATGGAGGCGATGCCGCTGCAGCGAGAGCGAGCTGTGCCTCTGCTGCGCCGCCCGCGGCAGCCCCGGTGGTGCCGAACCTCGTCGGGGGTGATGAAATCCATGGCGAATGCGAGGCTTCAGTAGGGCTTAGGTGCTTACGTGGCTTTGAGGAGCTGGGCCCTGGCCCTGCAAAAAAAGGACATGAATAACGTGCTCATTCTGGCCCATTTGTTTTAATGAGACTGCTCCTATAATAAAGGTAGTTCCATGAATAAGTGATTACAGGACTGAGCCAAAAACAATCACTAAGGATTAGATGTAACTCATGGGATCGAGACAAGTCATTAGTTTTATTGGAAGCACGGGAAAAAAGTCTAGTTTGCTTTGCTGGGTTGCATTATGTATCACCTTCGCTGCGTAAAGAGGTCTTGGGAAATGGGAGTTAACTCCGTGAGACGCGTTGCGCTGCTCAAGTGAGGTGAGGATGTGAGTTAGGAGGAGCTCTATAATTGCACTCCTCTTTCTATACTATTTTTCCAACTGGTTCTTAATCTAAAAGTCTTTTGTCTTTTTTGAAAACATAAAGAGGATGTTCTCATAATTCTGGTGTTGGGTAGCAATGTCTTGAAAGTATTTCTGTAAATATGCTTGAAATGTGTAGAAGTCAGCTCAGGGGAATTGCTGAGGGCGTGCAAAGCTTTTCCCTGCGCTGGCAGTTGGCTTTGCACTTTTCTCTCCGCTGCAGCGCTGAGGGGCAGGGGAAGCGCAGCCCGGCTGCTGGCTCGGCTGTACTGTGGTGCAGGGTTGCTTGTCGTGTTCAGCCAGTCCTGCTGAACCAAACCCACACCCAAACGTGAACTAAGGTGAAAAATCTCCTTGATTATAGAATCATAGAATCCCAGACTGGTTTGGGTGGGAAGGGAGCTCCCAGCCCACCCAGTGCCACCCCCTGCCATGGGCAGGGACACCCCCCACCAGCCCAGGCTGCCCAAAGCCCCATCCAACCTGGCCTTGGGCACTGCCAGGGAGCCAGGGGCAGCCACAGCTTCTCGGGGCAACCTACGTGACAATGCAGGATCTAGGAAGATGGTGTCCATGGCTTCAGCTGGACATTACTGTCATCCTAAAGATAGCGACAGCAAAGGCGTAAATGGACCTTGGGGAACAAGTTCCCAAAACCAAACAACAAATAACCCAAACCAAACAAAAATAATAATAATAATAATTTTTATTATTACTATTATTATTATTACTACTACTATTATTATTGTTGTTGTTGTTGTTACTAGTATTATTATTGTTGTTGTTATTATTGTTGTTGTTATTATTGTTGTTGTTATTATTGTTGTTGTTATTATTATTATTATTATTATTATTATTATTATTACACTCACTTTGACAGGATCTGGAGAGTTCAGATGTTTGAGTTTTCTTGCACCATTCCCTTATTTAGCTTTGATAAATATCACTTGTTGGAGTTTTAGAAAACGAGATTGTGTGTTAGTGACAGGAAAATAATCAGCAATAGAAATGGCTGTCGAGATACTTGTACAAGGATGAGGGAATTTTCAGAACAGCTATAGATGAGTAATTATGAACAGGACCAATGCTTCCACTGAATAAATTGATATTAGATTATTCTCTAATTATAAAGATTATTTTAAAGACAGAAGTTATAGAATAATATACACTAGAAGATGTATCTATATCCAGAGTCCCTGAAACCATACTTAAATCTTCAGAGTTATGGCTCACCTTTAACACAGCTCTCATCAACTGCAGTATAAGCCTTAGAGCTGACACACTGGATGGGGACATGATATAGTTCAGCCCTAAAACCCTTAACAGAAAATACATCAGGACTTACTGTAAAATTTCATGGAGGATTAGAGAAAATATTAAGTCAATAGTTCTTTAGTTATTAGGGGCTTTTAAGGCAATCGATACTTTCCAGCCATATTAGTGCCTACAGTGATGAAAGATGACATTAATATCCAACTCTTCTCTTTTTGGTATATTTATGTATATCCTTTCTTTAGTCAGCCCCGCTAGAATCAATAGCAATACAAAGAACATGGTTATTTAAAAAATGTCATCAATATTGATTTGCTTATTACTGCCAGTTTCAAGTGGAGCTTGATTTCAGGAAAAGATTTACTTTTCCGTACAAAAGAATTTCCAATCACCTAAAACTTTGGAGCACCACCTGACTTTGCCTATGGAGATATTCCTGGTTAGCAGCGTGCTAATGCAGCGAAACCTGTTTTAGGATTAATAAATCTTAAAAATAGGATTAATGGGATTAATTCTAAGAATAGAGTCACATGACATTTTATGCCCTCAAAGTGTTGCATAGATGTTAATTAAATTTAATTTCTATCATTCAGTGCTGAACTTATATGCATGCAGTTATTAATAATGTAATTATTTTGTCAGTGGAATAGATTCTTTGCCTTTGATTCTGTTTCCAAATATTGAGACAGTCATCCTATGTACAATCTTCAGGCTCAGTCCTTTTTATTCAGGCAGCTCGGGAATACGGCTGGTCAAATGTCGAAATTTCCGATCCTTTGCAACAGCGGTATTCTTGAATGTACTTTCCTTTGTTTCCCACTAATCATCTGCTGGCTTTCTTCTCTATTTCTCAGTTAGGAATCTGCTTAAAAATTCTGGTGATACCTCAGTGTCCGTCCCTGCACATCCAGGACCTTGTTTGCAAGCTGCTCATTTCCCTGGTTGTCCGGTTCCCCAAACCGCTTATTTATTTGACTGATTGCAGCTTACAGTTTCAACGAGTCCAAAGAGACAACAGAAACGTTACAAACGTGTCTGCATCTCCTCGCCTGCGATTGCCTTCACTCCAGAAACTGGTCCAAGTAAGTACGCAAGGCAGAAACTGCCCATGGGGAAGGGGCTGGAGCACCA
Source organism: Psophia crepitans (assembly GCA_013399095.1). Lineage (NCBI taxonomy): Eukaryota > Metazoa > Chordata > Aves > Gruiformes > Psophiidae > Psophia > Psophia crepitans. Next base: position 2,455,272 of record VWZZ01001977.1, on the reverse strand, counting down.
GTCTGATGGGGGCGGCTGAGGGACCTGGGGGGGGTCAGTCTGGAGAAGAGGAGGCTGAGGGCNACAGAGCGGTCAGGGCTGGGGACAGGCTGCCCAGGGAGGGGGGAGTCCCCGTCCCTGGAGGGGTTCAAACAGCGTGTGGCCGTGGCACTGTGGGACAGGGGGCAGGAGCCATGGCGGGGGGGGAGGGTTGGCGGTTGGACTCAATGTAGAGGTTTTTTCCAACCTTAAAGATTCTATGATTCTATAATAAAGAAAAATCCCCGCATGCATTTCCATCGAGCTATTATCTTACCAGTGCAGCTCAGGATGCTGCTGGCCATTGCCACCAGGGCTGGCTGCTGGCTCAGGCTCAGCTTGCTGTCTCCCAGGACCCCGGGGCACCCCCAGCACGGCTGTTCCCCACCTGGCCAGCCCCCTGCTGAGTTATGCAAGGGGTTATTCCTGCCCAGTGCCGGCCTTTGCACGTGCCCTTGTTCACTTGGTAAGTTCATGGTAGCCTGTTCCTCCAGCCTGTTCATGTCTCACTGAATTAAAAGCACATCAACGAGTCCCTCCACTTTGATGCCACCTGCAAACTTGACAAGAAGGTGTCCTCCAGGCTGTTGCTAAAGGTTGCATTCAGTTGGGCAGGAAGGCTTGCCTGGCAGCTTCAGAGAGCATGACTTTGTCAAAGCACTGTAATAATTTAAATTAATGTCTCCATCGAATGGCATCCTTTACTTCTTTTGTAATCAACAAAATTGTAAATATTGTCATCTAATTTAGTCAAGAGTGGCTGTGAGATCTGCAGTGTTTGAGATATATATATATATATGTTGCAGACAGTATGTGTCAGGGACAACTAACAGCAGGTCTGTTTGGTGTAGCAGTTTTCGTCTTTGAACGTGACTTTGGCCAGCTATTGTTTCCCGTGAGCGAGGGGTTATTTGCACGCAGTGATTGCTCAGCTTCCAAGTGAATGAGTGGATACACTTAGCTGATTATGGAATGCAGAACTGCACTATTTGGGCTAGACTTAAATAACCCTGGGCTATGGTTTTAATCATGTTTCCAACCCACTTCTACGTTCTGATGGACTTAGGGACCCGGACTCTTGCAGCAGCTGCCAGCTGGAATTCCCCTTGGAAATGCGCCCCCAGATGCCTTAAGATCAGCAAAGCTGTTTCACCTACGATTTCTCCCTTTCTGACCAGTTCTAAGGCGGCTGGAAGAAAGTCTCTTTCTGACAACAGCTGGGTTTGAAAATGAAAGCAGCTCCTCCTCAAAAATATCCCTGAATCCACCGCTTTTAGAAGCTACATTGGGAAATACTGCAAAGCTGCTCCCAAAACTAAAGTGGTTGGGAACAGCAAGAGAGTGGACGCGCTGTGAAACCACTGGACCGTTCATGCTAAAACCAGTGACTCCAGTGGGTCCTAGCACGGGGCGTGAAGCACTTGATACGCAGCAGGTCAGCTGAGTGCCCTCGGAGCCTTTCTGTCATGGAAACATATGAATTATCATCAACTCTCTCAACCTGTGTTCCTGACTGCCAGTGTTAAAATCCTGTTGTGTCTCTAGACTTCTTATGCAGAAACTACCTTTTTCTTACGAACAGCAACCATCTCTGAAATGGAACGATGAAGGCGTCTCCATTGCAATATTGATTCTCGTTCCTCTCGCTGTTGTGGCCGGTCTGGGCTGAATACAATTAGATGCGATCCATGCACTCAGGGGAAACGAGGCTTCTTTTCTCTAACTAAGCCTTCTTCAGCTCCTAATAAATTGGGCATTAAAAGGGAATTATTCCATTTTGCATTTTATAAAATGGCTAGTCTTCTTCCATTTGAGTGTCAGACCCTAATGATGAAGTCAGCGAAAACACTTCTAGTCAGGCTTCTTTTTATTTCAATCCCCACTGATCTGGGGGAAGAACAAAACATAAAGAAACCACAGAAAACACAGCATTTAGCTGACCTCCCGCAATACATCATTTGTACAGCTTTTGCTCCATCTTTCCAAAAGGCCATTTAGCTTAATAGTCTCTTCCATTTTTCATTTCCTTATGTTACAGGTGCTGTGGGGACGATTTTCAAAAGAACAACAGAATGACATTTTACCTGACTTTGGAAATGAATTCACAGCGGTGGTTTAGCAGCCTCACGCCTTTTGTGCCTCAGATTTGCCTTCCACAACATGGGATGGGCGGTAAGATACTTTAACAAAACAATAGAAAATTTAAAATGAGAGAATACGAACAATTTTCTATCCTACAACAATTTTCTAAAGCCATTCGTAAATTGTTTATGTGTCCGTATTTGAAATAAAAGATCGACTAATTGAATTTTCAGGAATTTAGGCAAGGACAAAAATGAATTGGCCTCCGCTCCAGTTTGTTTAACTAAATGCCAAAAAAATGATAGGTACAAAATACATTATTTAAAAAACACTCTGAAGAAAACATGCCTAGCTGTGTGATATGTATTTAGACAATATATATTTCAGTCTGGTAAGACCCTACAATAGTCACTTTACATGAAACAGAATGAATGAAAAAGGGGCAAAAATGCATATTCACCTGGAAATTCGGAGTGGGCTTTTGTGACCTGTACCTCAGCAGTGGCTGTTACTGTTCTTGTTTGCCATTGATAACCACAGGTCATTCGGTGAAGGTCAGTCCCTTGTGGAAGAGTTTGTTGGCTTCTTCAGGGTCTTAAAACTTGTGAAGCATGAAATCAGTGACAAATTTTGAGGAGTTATTAGCATTTTAAAATCTTAGAATCATGGAATGGTTTGGGTTAGAAGGGACCTCAAAGCCCATCTAGTCCCACACCCCTGCCATGGGCAGGGACACCCCCCACCAGCCCACAGTGCCCAAAGCCCTATCAAATGTAGAGCTTTTGGTGATTTGGAACATTGTAGAACATCAGCTAGTTTGTGAATATCATGTGAATATGATATATTGCTGAAAACCTCCTTAAATACTCAGCCACTGAAGGAAATTAATCCTAAGTGGGATTTCAGTAGTAGAACTTCTACTTTGATGAATTTTTCATGCTTGATAGATAGTGATATTCAACTAATAATGTTAATAACCTTACTATTTACAGGTAATTACCCCTATAAACGAGCTGTGATGGTTTGAAAACATCTGTTTCCTTTTGGAATCAGTGTACATCTGCCCTTAAACAAGGTGAGAATTTGCTGTGATAACTGAGGACTGAATTGCTATTTTTTTCTGCAGTGCTACATTCTCTGCAATTAGATAACAGCTTAAAACATGATTACTGCATTTTTATGTATCACTGAGTATATTATTAGAATGTCTGTGTTCTTAATCTCTCTGCTTTGTCTGATATTTTAGGCATTAAACAAATGATAGGGTTGATATATATAAGATTTTTTTTAAAAATTGTTTTATTCTTTTGCTTATGAAATCCTTCAATGGAGACATCCTTTTAACGAGTTTTGCCATAACTACTTCCTCCTTGGAGTCTCGGACCCGCGCTGTGTATATCCACCCCCATGTTCATCCAGACCTCTTGAACCTCCACTGACACCCGCACAGCCTGCGTTCCGAATGCACAAACGCAATAAACCTCTCAGCTGAGAGCTAGTTTGATGCCAGCTGAATATTCAGGTAGTACTCTGAAACTGCTGGTAATCAAATACCTGAAACATCTTGTGCAGAGTGAGAATTTCCATTTTTCAGAAGGTATATTTCCCTCCCATTCCCAGCGGAGGCTTTCACCATCGCTTTACCTGAAATCCTTTAAAGCTGCTAGTCAGTTCAGCGTTTCACTAGATTCTTTTAGGTGGAGGAATCCTCTTGTAACAGTTATGCTAGTAAAGAGGAAATACTACTCTATAAGCAGTTTTGTACCTGACAGAGTTATCTGACGGAGGTTTCCTTATCCATGCGGTTGGCAGCAGGATCCTTTTTTCCCTTCCAACAGAGATGAAACTGGCAGCTGGATGGATTTTAAACGTGGGGCACCAGGGGAATCCAAACACCTCTCTGAGGCTGTAACTACACTCCCAAAGAGACTGTACCAGGAGGATGTAGTCACAGGTTCTCATTCTGGGAAATGCCACAAGAGCAAGGCTGTGATGGTCATCGATCTGCATGGTTGAAACCATGTGACATGAAGGTGGCAGCTCTAATATTAGCCCAGAGACACCTATGAGCTCGGTATGGTTGGGGTGCCCAGTACGACTTGTGAGGCCAGATTCTCTGTGATTTTCCAGCTCTTTCATGTCTCCCATGTTCTTAAGAGTGGCTGAAAAGCAGCTAAAGGGTTTCCTGAGATTTCTGTGTGAACATTCTGAAGCATCACACCAGGAGATGGTAAAGAACACATCAATGCAGACTGGAAGTACAGCTAGTCTCGCTGCGCCTAATAAACCATTACCTGTGGGACCCAGGCTGCTCTTACCTGTGCGGGGGTCAAGGATGATGGAAGTCCTGCGAAAGCAAGAGCAAAATGAGAACTGCAAAACCATGAGAGCATTTCTACAGTGGCCGTTCCTCTGCTCCCCCAGGCAGAAATCCAGCAGAGTTTGGCATATATGTCCATATAGCCATATATAAGGCTTATGTCCATTACGTTGTAGTGTATATTTTTTCCACCGTCTTTGCAGTGTAACCACCTTTGGAGTGGAGTGATGCAATACTCAGTAGCACTACTGAAAAAAAAAAAAAGGAATGATCATAACAATATTACTTTAAGCCCAAGAAATGGAAAAAAAATACGTAAGCAGAGTACAAAAGAAATGTACTCAGTGTCTACTAAACTTCAGCACTTTGAGAAGAAAAAAACTCAGATGGGTCTTGGTTTCAAAGCCCTTGCTCTGTCTCCTTCACTCTTTGTCAATGTTAGCTCTGACTCAGTGATATGTTTGCCCTGCCATCATCTGCTGAGGTTACGTGCCTTCTTCCCCAAGACAAACTACAGCCATGTGAAGCCAGCAAAAGCCTTAAAGAGAATCAAGAGTGTTTTCCCCAAGATTAAGGGTGACATTGTTGTGAATGTCGCCATATTAACTTCTCCGAACCTTCCTGCATGCTGAGTGATTTTTCTGCAGGAACAATGGAAGTAGCATGCTCGACACAGACAGTGCAGGAAAGACAGTACTTTAACTTATACTTAGTACTCTGTATTTTAAACCGAAGTCAAATTTATTAACCAGTTACCTCTCTCTAAATGTATATAAAACCATTTACATCATTTTACACAGTATATGGGACCAATTTAGCTGTCTCTATCAGTTGACATATACATGTATAAAACTGACACTGCTCACTGTGAGTAGGGATTGCTGAAGTGAGCTCTGCATAAAAAGACAGGGCTAGTTAGATCTTCTTCGGCAATACTGTCTAGAGCTATATATACATTGATCTTTTTGCTAAGATGGATGCTGACAGATCCAATAAAAACAATGGAGACAGAAAAAGAGATGTTATAGCTAGCAAGACTCAATGGAGTTTCTCTTGTGTATGCTGGCTAAAGATCTTGCCACCTAATTAACACAAAGACAACCAAAAATTTTCTTATGGAAAAAATTAAAGGAAAGATCAGACCCCTAGCTCTGATAAATCTTGTGGCTTTACAAGCTGTGGATAAGTCAGGTCTGTGCTAACCCCCATCTGAAAGTTATGGGCACATCTCAGGGTGGCTCAGGAGCAGGGCAGACCATGGTGGTTTCCAGAGCAGGTCACGGAATCATAGAATCACAGAATCACAGAATATCCTGAGTTGGAAGGGCCCCCTAAGGACCATCGAGTCCAACTCCTGGCTCCACACAGGACCAGCCCCATCAGAGCAGATGACTGAGAGCATTGGCCAGATACTGCTTGAACTCAGCCCAGTTCAGGGCGGTGACCACTGCCCTGGGGAGCCTGTTCCAGGGCCCCACCACCCCTTGGGTGAAGAACCTTTTCCTGATCTCCAACCTAAGGAAGCCCTAACAGAATCTGTTTCTTTCCAGCTCTCAGATCAGCATCGTGGAACTGGAGCCCTGCTCAACACCATGGTTGGTTTTCCCACCAACGCTTCTGTCAGTCTCTTTAAAGTGCAGCTCCCCACAGCCACAGAAGTGTTCGCAGCAGCTCTGGATCTGGCTTTAGGGCCCACCTTTAATTTACATCAGCAAGTGTAAAGCTGCCCATTGACGACGCTGATTTACAGCTCTATTTGTAAGAGCAGCAGTCACACAGGAACAGGTCTTGGCCCCTTTTCTCAGAAGGGTACACTCATCTCTAAGCTGTCTGGGAGCTCTGGATTTATGTAGAGGCAATACTCCTAAAGGCTACCTAAAGGACATGGGGTCTCTCTGACTTGGTATACCCTTCAACTACCATTATCTAAAACGGGATTTTTCCTCACTTGCTACTCTCTTTATTGAACCAAATTTCTGTTTATAGTCACATTTGCTTTCTGTGCCATCCTGTCTGTCACTTGTGTTGAATATGGGTTTTGCACACATGCCAAACAGTTTGTTACTTGGCCAGAGTTCACTGGCAAGAGAATTTGCTTCTACGCATAGTAATAGGCATGTTTGGCTAATAGGCTCTTTGTCTGAAAGCTTTTGCATATTCAGAGCTGCTCATTTGTCACGCTAGCCTGACCTAGGCAGCAAATATTAAAAAAGAGTCGTAAGTATGCCCCGTGCTTACTAGAATGCCAGCTGAAGCAAGCAATAGCTGCTTCATGATCAACTGGTCATCTGCTGCTCTTTCACAAGCATTGTCCAACCACACTTATTTCTAGAACAGTTCTCCTGTCCATCACTGCTTTTTCTGCTTTGGGAATTGCCTTACTCCATTGTCCATGTTCTCTCAGAGTACATTTAATATTGAAATGGACAACTCTGATGATACAGAAGTTTTAGGATGGCAAATTTGACAACCTGGTACATGCAAAGCTGACAGCTTAGGATCTGTCCTGGCTTTACAATTAAAAGGAGGATTTTTTCCCTGCTTGCTGGGTGTGTGTACGGGTGCCTTCAGCTGGAAGCACTGCACCGCACTGCGCTCAGCCGAACGCCACGCTGCACACAGCAGCGGGCGGGTAATACCCGCATTCCCTGGCGCACCTTCCTAATCCGTGCAACAAAAGTTGTGGCAAAGGGAGTAGTAAATTCAATGGGTAACTTGAGTCGATTGACTTGAAAAGCCAGGAATTTCCTCAGGCACGTGGAGATGGCGAGTGTGTTTAGTCTTGGGACCGGCTGGTTGTTGGTATGAAGATGGCTTCATATGTAACTGACTTTTTTCATGTCTGAAGTATAGATTTTCTTTTTGTCTTGCAGCTGCTTTCTTACAGTCAGTATTTATAAATCGTTTAAAGGTTGAGAGTCACTTTTCATTTTGAAATACTTTGTTCCGCCTAGAACTAGCAGGTCTGGGTGTATAAGGAGCCAATTTATTGGCAGAGTAGAAATCAATGGCACGCATACACAGGGCTTTTCCTATTTTAATTAGACCATACAGACTACTTTTTAAACAGAAGTAGTCAAAACAGTATGTTGCAGAAACACACAAAAACAGAATTTAAAGGGATTAGGTCAGAGATAAAACTTCCCCATTGCTCGCTGTGAAGCCCCTAAAAATGGCAATCCCAAAGCTAACAGTGCAGCACAGCTGCCTGATTAATGCTCACAACGAAACAAAACCTGCAAAAGTGTATGTTACAGCACCATCTAGTGCCTCTTATCCCAGTGATGTAGTAAATTAATTTTCCGCTTAATTCAGGTATGTAGGTGGAGAAGAGGGGGTGCATCGGCTGCTTCTGCATTCTGACAACTTATTTTCCCTCAACTAGTGCTGAGACAGGAGGGAGCTGATGGATGTAAATGAGCTTTGGCATTTTACACGGCGAAGATTTTGCCAGTATAGCTGCTGTTAGTTCCTCTTCTTTTGTCCTCTTACCAGTCACAGAGTTTTTCCTTCTGAGGATAGTAAGGAAGTGGACACAGGAGTGCGGGTGCTGAGAAAATGGGAGGAAAAGTACTGAGATTAAATAGCAAACTGGCCGAACGGTATATTTTGTGGAGGGCAAGATGTGTTTTTGGTAGAGCATGTATTCTGTTCCATGTGTACGAACGGCCGACAAGTGGGAGGTTGGTGTTTGTTTGCAAACTCCTTTTGTTGAGAACTGCACCCACAATTGATGTACTTGCCTCAGGTGACCAGCACCCAAGCCTTGATTTTCTTCATGCCTAGTACGACTCTCAGCAACGCCAAATGAAATTCTAACCATTGCTACCTGTCAATATCCTTTACATCGCTGTCCCTTCCTGTGTTTTCTCTCCCAGAAAGGTGATTAACATCCTCTCACTCCAAGCTACTAAGAGGTTAACCAACAGCAGCTTTGGAATTAGCCACTATTCCCAACCACCAATTTTAAGATGCAACAAAGACAATATGAATTTGGGCCTCAAATCCCACAAGGCCTGGTAGGATGGTATTTAAATTTGGGTTCTAAATCAACCTTCTTACAAACGGCAGTCCTAAAATAAAATGAAAATTCCTCACAGCTGGCTGTGTGTATCTTTGATAAACAGCTGCTAAAAGGAAAAAAGCCCTTCATCATGTTGAAGTGCTCAGACTTCATCTAAATTACAGTCATTTGGGCTACTCACAGACCGATTGGCACTGACCAGATTAACTAACGTACTTTGGGATACACATATACTTGCTCTCACCAAATTTAATCAAATAACTTGGAATTTACACAGTTCCTTTTCAGTCTACAACCTGCTGCTTTCCGTCTTTAACCCGACCCAGGGTTAATGCTGCTGGAAGAACATGAACTGGCTTCCAGTCAGTCCAGTCCGAGTCTGGGAACACGGCACATGATGGATTAAAGTGTGAGATTCATGCCTCTTCAAGCTAAAGATTGTCTTTTCTGATAATAAACATAAATATTTATGTTAAATCTCTTTTCTAACAGGTTTAGGTTAAAAACCTAAAAAAATTAATCATACCCTAGCATGTTTAATAAATATCCTGACAATAACATGTAACCAAACACATACCTCAAGAAAAATCTTCACAGTGTCTTCACTAAGCCCCCGCAGCAAAGGCGGGTGGATAGTAATGTCTCTAATTTATAGCAGGAAACTAAGTTAGAGTTAATGCCCCATTGGGGGGGGTTTGGATTTAGATTTAAGGCACTAGCTAGAATTACAAATGCTGCACACAAATACAGCTCTTAGCAGTGTTAAGGTCATAAAGAGATGCAGTATCATCCAAAATAAGAAGTAGGGAACTCTTGGGGCTTGGTCCCAGAGTTTCCAGTACTCATCATTTTACTGATTATTGTTGTATTTCGTGTTTCCTAAAAAAAAACAAACCCTCAGCTCCTTCAGTCACGTGAATTATTTGAGAATCTCAGTAGCCATTAAAAAATAAGTTCTATCCCTCAAGACTGCAGGAACAAGCTTAAAAGTATGACTCAAGTGTACCCTCAGCAATTAAGTAAAAAACCGAATAGAAATCAAAATAGACGAACATAGTCAAAGAAGCCCAAAATATTTAGCCTAACAGTCTTTAATCAGCTCCCAGGGTTTGGAGAAGAAGTGGCTCATATTTTTTAATACTTCAGTTTGCCAGAATGCAATCTAGCCTGACAACACAAATACTTGATTTTTTTTTTGTCTGTCTAACAGACACAATGCCCTGGAATTATGTATGTTATACTGAGATGATGCAGAAAAAGTTACAGAATCATAACTTAAATCATTTAAGTGATTATTGGATTCTTATAAATGCTTAATGTGTCATCACAGGAATGTTTGTGACACATTCCTCATTTGGCAAATGTGATATTGTTGCTCTAAAGACATATTTGGTTCAGTACAGATAGCGACAGTCCTTACCATGACGGTAGGGAAATTAGGCTGCTATTTATCTTTAAAATGTATTTCTCAAAAATGTTTTAATTCTGGGGAAAAGGGGAAAAAAAGTATTTTGCTTGCTGGCTAATCATTGGTTTACTCTGTCAGTGGTCCAGGGAGAGTATTATTGCTGAAGGGAAAACAGACATATTAACGAGAACAGCAGAAAGTACAGAATTTTACCCTGTGAAAAAAGGCCTTATTTGGGAGACAACAAACAGGGCTGAGATACTGAGGAGCTGTGAGATGCTTGGGAGCGCTGCACGGGATTCAGCGATTTGTGAGTCTCCGATGAATGCCAGCAGCAATAAAACGTAAGTGTTGTAGCAGAAAGGGAGAAATCCCAGAGCCACGATAGGACAGGATCGTTTGGTCGGGGTTTTTTAAAGGGGAAAGCCATGTATAAATGGTAAGACAGAGCACTTGCGTAAGCGTTAGGCAGCGCGGAGGCTGCCATCAAACAGACTTTTTTGGGGTGTCAGCTGGGTTTGGCTCCTGTGAACTGTTTCTGGTGGTCACACCAACCTCACGCCAGGACGATGCTTTGCCATTTTAGCTGTCAAGTCTCAGCCATTTTCTTTAGCAGCACTGCAAAACACAATCTTTTTACTAAAAATCTCAGTTCTCAGAGAGGAAACCGCTCGTTGTGCACCAGTGAGGCTCAAAGTGCCACCCACAGCACACCTGAGGTTTGGCACCTCAGAGGACCTTAGGCCACGGACACCCCGCCAACCAGCCAGATGTTTTTCTGAGGCACAAGCCCGGCTGCTTCTCCGCCGCTCGGCGAGGCCCAGCGGTGCCAGCTGTGCCCGGGAACCGAGGTCTGTCCCACCAGCAGCGCAGGTCGCTTCAGCCTTCCCGCACCCCAGCACAGCTCCACTCCACCTCACATTCTGCGTCAGCGAGATCTGGTGTCCCTCGGGAATCTCTGCTGGCATTGCACATATCTAATTGTTGTGTCTACGGTTTCTGCTTCAAGCTGTTTACCCAAAAGGTGATCCACCATGGATTTCCATAGAATCACAGAATCTTTAAGGTTGGAAAAGACCTCTAAGATCATCAGGTCCAACCGCCAACCCAACACCACCACAGCTCCTGCCCCCTGCCCCGCAGTGCCACCGCCGCACGCCGTCTGAACCCCTCCAGGGACGGGGACTCCCCCTCGCCTCAGCGCGGCACTGAGGGACAGCCCCGTCCATCCCCCCCTCACGCCGGCGCCCCGCGAAGCCGTTCTCACGGCCTGCAGTATAAAATAAAGCCGCTGGGAGCCGGGGCAGGACCGCACGAAGTCCCAGGTGCCGGCGGACTGTCCCCGACCCGC
>VWZZ01001977.1:2365876-2443694 GCA_013399095.1 Psophia crepitans | reverse complement strand
GAGGGAGGGGAGCCCGGGAGGCGTTACCGGAGCGGCCTTCGGGTGGGCGGCGGGCGGTGCAGTGCGGACGTCGGCCGGTGGAGCTGCAGCCTGCCCGCGGCGACCGGCTCCGGTGTTGGCACGTCGGTGACTTGCGGCCCGGGTGCACCGGGTCCATGGTGAAGAGGAGAGTCTCAGTCACTGCGTGTTTGGGCACTGGGCACCCCACCAGGTGTAGCGGGCTGCGCATTTCCCACCGAAGCAGGCAAATTTAGACCTCTGTAAAACCAGACAAAGTCTGAGGAAACCATTTGTTGTTTTAGAAAGTTCCATTGAATTTAAATGCTCTCCAGCGCCGTTAACAAGCGGGGAAGGCGGCGGTGGGGGGCACCGGCCGTGGGGCAGCGCTGGCCTGTGCGCTGCCCAGCCTTCTGCAGGGTGTGTGCAACAGCCGGGCTTGTCCGGCCGCGCACAGCAGCGCAATTCCTCCTGCGCATCCCTGTCGCGTATTAGTGTGCGTTTCTCTGATGTAGCACATAGTGTCTCCAAACTGACAGGCTTTGGCAGCACCTTGTGCTGAACTGGAAAAAAACCCAACATTATTTCCGACTAAGCGTGCAGAGGAGACGGCCTGCCACTAGCCAGTGCAGTTTTCTATGGCAGGAAAGTCTATAAGCATTTTATACCTCTACAGTTAATATTAAAACATTTCCTGATTATTTTAGGAAAATACAGCCTTACTATTTCCTACCCTTTTTTTTTTTTAAAATGTTCCCATTTCCTTATTTCTGCGCAAAGGTGTTGAGAGTGGGTTTGGTGGTGTTAGTGGGCCAGGATGAGCGTCTGGGAATGCCTGACCTGCCATGAAAGAAACATGAGCCTTGTCGTGCCTTTGTCACTTGCATTTCCCCTGTTGCTCTGTCCTGGGGCTCTCATTAATCTTGAAGTTGAAAAAATAACAAAAATCATGCATAGTTAAGGATATAAGAGATGCAGTTTCGTTTCCCTTCCGTCCGCTGTTCCTGTAGCGTGATCGAGGAGGAGAGTGAAGACGGTGGTGTGTTTTCGACATTCACGTGGTGCTGCTGCAGTAAAATGAGTCATCGTTCCTCTCTGCCACCGCACAGCAGCTAGTGAGCGTTTTTGGCAAGGACAAGAAAAAGTTTGCAGGGCACAGTCCTTTCTAATCAGCTGCTGTTAATTCCTTTTGTGTTGTCATGGCTTTACCCCAGCCGGCAGCTGAGCCCCACACAGCCACTCGCTCAGTACCCCCCATCCGGGAGGGAGAGAGAATCCGAGTGAAAGGGAGAAAACTCATGGATTCAGATACAGACAGCTTAAGTGAAGCAAAAGCTGCACACACAAGCAAAGCCAAACAAGGAATTCACTCCCCACTCCCCATGGCAGGCAGGGGTTCAACCATCCCCAGGACAGCAGGGCTCCATCACGTGTAATAGTTACTTGGGAGACAAACGCCATCATGCTGAATGCCGCTACCACCCTCCTCTTCCTCTTCCCTCAGCCCGTTATAAACCAAGCGTGGTGCCATATGGTATGGAATATCCCTATGGTCAGTTGGGGTCAGCTGTCCTGGCTGTCCCCTTCCAACTCCCCGCACACCCCCAGCCATCCTGCTGGTGGGACAAGAAGCAGAAAAGGCCTTGGCTCTTGCAGGCACCTCTCAGCAACAGCGAAAACATCTCTCCGCTATCAATGCTGTTTACAGCACAAACCCAAAACACAGCCCCATACTGGCTACTGCGAAGAAAATTAACACTCTCAGCTGAAACCAGGACAGTGTTCAGAAAAACAAGTGAAACAGCCTCTGTCGAAAAGGCTATTAAAACTGCAAATGATTGATGAAACTCTGTGAGAGTGCATGCAGACCAGAACATAATGTTTTATGAAGTCAGCTTATCCCCCTGCACTCCTGCCCCAGAACCAAACGCTTCCCACTCTTTTCCTCCCCCGAGCTAAGCAAAATGCTGGCTGTTTTGTACATATTAAACGTGTCGTTTATATGCACATGTACATCAAAACAGTCATTTATGGTTATGTTCCTAACTGAACATAAATGGAAGAGAAATGTCATATAGAAATGGAATCTTTTTTACAGTAATTAGAAAGATTATATCTTTGTGCGTTAAGTTCTGTAATGAGGCAAAACCCCAAAGAGACTCTGTAACCTCTTTTCTTGTCATGCTGGATCATTTCTTGTTGAAATAAATACAATATTGGATGGATCCATAACACCAGCATGTTGTGCTGCGCTTCCTACAGAGAAGGATCTGTACACTATGTAACACTTAAAAAAAAGTGAGGTGAAGCAGAAGGAAGACCATTGACTAAACATTTTGTAAAGAATACATCTAATAAATGTGTCTGAAGGCTGAAGAGGGAAAGAAAAGATTATCCAGAACCAGTTTATAATGCTGTTTTCATTGTTCTCCTGTCCTCCCACCCTCAGAAATAGTAAGATCTCAGTGAAGGAGAGCGGTGGTGCTCCCATTTCTGAAGGAAGACTTTCCTTCTGGAGCATCTTTCTTTTGTAAGATTTGCCTACAATACCGTTCAGATAAGATAATCACCTTTTAAATTTTCAACTCTGAATTATTTCTTAATAAGATACTAATTGCAAAGGCAGGCAACTAGACTATTGTCAAGATATTTTTCTGCCTATAATGTCATGTAATAGCTTTCAAGATCTAAATGATGTTTTTCAGCACCATTGGAATTATCCATTACCCTGTAGCTATTGGCGTAAGAATCCTGCAGATTGCCTTGCAAAGTTTATGATAACATCTATTTTAGATGGTATATAAATACTGTTTGTGTTAAAAGGAGTAGGATCAAGTAATACAGTTACAGAGGTGCGATAAGTACATTACATTTGTTTTGGGTGAGTATTTGCAGACATACGTTGTATGGCAGTGCACAGAACAGTTGGTAAAACCAGCATTTTAGATAGGTATATTTTTTTATCTTCACTATGTTTTTTAGTTTATTTTAAAATATCTATGCAGATTTTATACAGATAAATGTATTATTTATGTTTCCGAAATAAAACATACTGATAATTCAGCTGTCTTCTTGCCTGAAATTAATTTTAGGAATGACACCTGGAACTGAGAAATGAGAAGAAAGTAGTAATTCTTAAATACTATTTTGTACCTGAAATCCTTTGCAGAGTCATATTATTTACTTCCTTAGTAATTGCCTTTGCTGGGTTTGTGCGTGTGCTGGGATGGCTGTGTTTGGTATACACACAGGAGGGGCTGACAGCAGGGAAATTATCTAATATACCAGCAGGAGTCTTTGCAAGAATATAGAGCTTCAGATTACTTTCCACTCGCTTGCTTGATGTGTGCAGTCCTGTTGTTCAGGTTTGTACTACTTTAAATGCTGTATTCAGCATCCTGCAAGAAATGAAGTTACCTGGCGTCTCGGTGTACAGACAAGACATTTAGAATTGATATAAGGAAATACTACTGTAGGGAAAATCGGAGCTGACAGAATTTGTTTATTGTTTTCTTCCAAGAAAAGTTGTTGTTTAGCTTTTCAAAAATAAATTGCCAGCTTTTGACCCTTCCTGTAGAACGGTGATTTTGCTGTAGCAGAAAGAAAATTGTTTTTCACAAGTTTACGAATACGTTAGTTACTTTCCCGTGAAAGGGAAAGGCTGTAGCCTGGGAATATTGAATGCATTTCTGTGATTCTCTGATTTTTTGCAGTATCTTAGTCTTTGCTGGTTGATTTCTACACAATATTCTGTATGTGCTTCTTAGCAGAGAGCGAGGAAGAGGACGAGAATGAAATGGAAGTTGAAGATCAAGACAGTAAAGAAGCTGAAAAACCAAACATCATTAATTTTGATACCAGTTTGCCGACATCACATGTGGTATGCTCTGTATATATCATCCATTAAATACGTCTTGAAGAGGTTTTGATTATTTTTTTGTGTAATTCTATTGTAATATCCTTAAGCCAGAGACCTAATTTTATGTTATCCTTGTAAATCACCAAAATCTCTTATACTACTGTCATTTTCTTACTTATTGTTTTCAGTATTTAGGTTCTGATATGGAGGAGTTTCATGGAAGAACGGTACATGATGACGACAGCTGTCAGGTGATTCCAGTGTTGCCCCACGTGATGGTGATGTTGATTCCTGGACAGACGTTACCCCTCCAGCTTTTTCGCCCTCAAGAGGTTAGCATGGTGCGGAATTTAATTCAGAAAGACAGAACGTTTGCTGTTCTTGCATACAGGTAAAATACACGAGTGGGTTTACTGAGGGTATGCAGCATGTATTTTTAGCACAGTTGCTTTGGAATCCAAAGCAGATGGTTGCGTCCGTTCTGTGGTGAATAACATAAGTTACAGTTTGAAATTTTTTGACAAAAAATTGTCTTCCAATAGATAATGAGCAGGTTTTCATGTTATATTGGGTAGCTGCATGTCAGAATCACATGGTCATATAAAGAAACAAGCATTGATCTGCTTTCCTCGTCTGAGCGTCCTTTTGATTTCAATAACTGTTCAAATGCACGGCTCCATCTTGCTTAAAGAATAAGCCTAGATCTAAAATGTAAAAACCAGATTTTTTATTTTTTTTTGAGAACTGTATTGTTGTAAGGTGTATCTGCTTGTTTTGTATATAAATTAACAAGCACAGGCAAATGTTTCACAACGGAGTTGAGAGACAGGAGGTGATAGAAAAGTGGAAAAGATAAAGGCTAACCTGTGCCAAAAGAAGTTGGGAATGTTCCTCTCTTCCCCCAACTCATTATGGCTTAATTCTTTAGGAGGTGGGAACAGTTATTTTTAAAAAGTTGATCTAAAGAATTTCGGTAAATAAAGAATTGGTGATCCCTGTGTTCCCAGAATTTTACCTCGAGACCTTAAAGTAAAACCAGTCAACTGTTAAAAACCCCAACCAAACAAAACATTAGAAGTTGATTTTAAAGTGGAAAAATAATGATAGCAGTTAGTTGAAGGTGTTTTACCAAATTTACTGTTTTGATAAGACTAATCGTGTACAGTCAGTCGTGAAATCTGAATGAGCAGTGCTGTTTGGAGGGTAGGTAACCTTTTTAATTCTGTTACTTTTAGTAACGTACGTGAAAGGGAAGCACACTTTGGAACCACAGCAGAAATATATGCCTACAGAGAAGAGCAGGAATATGGAATTGAAACGGTCAAGGTGAAAGCAATAGGAAGACAGAGGTTCAAGGTGCTTGAAATAAGAACCCAGTCAGATGGGTAAGAAAATTATGTATTTCATTTTACACGCTGCAAATCATGTTTCACCTGAACACTTACATTTTACTGCAGGTCCGTCTGCCCTGTCAGTCACACAGTTGACTAATTAGTATCGATATTAATTGAATGCTTAATCAGTAGCTTCTCTGGTTATTAAGGACTTCTGACATTGTCTGTTCTAAGACTCATGTTTTAGTTGTTATTAACTCCGCAATGAAATTCTCTAAAGAGTAACTGCCTGTAGTTTCATTTGATGTGTGTGAGAGAACATCTGTCAGAATTACTTTGTTTCTGAAAATTAAGTCAGGAAAAAGATACTGATTTGCCTTCATTGCAAGTTCTAAAGCTTTGTTTCAAAATCTGTCACATCCCTGTTTCAAACCAGGTGTGAAATGAGAGGGTATGGTATCAAGTGTGTGCCCTCTATCTTGTGGAAAGTCTCCCAGATTCCAACCCTTTAAAAAATTGTAACTTTCCTTTCTGAAAGGAGCTCTTTCTAGAGATGGTCTGCGCTGGATGTGTTCCACTTCACAACTTGATGTGCAATTGCAGCTCTAACGGCTGCAGGCAAGGGTCTGACACTACAGCTAATAACAATATGCTTGTCTGGTTTTGTACTTGGCGTGATCTTTAGCTACTGAGCCTCAGCAGCATGCAGAAGGGTTCAGCTGCATGATTCAGATATGGAGAGGACAGTAACTGTGCCCAGAGGGGTGGTGGTTTTCATGAGAAGCTGCCCAGGAAAGGGGAGGACTGGAGTCTGGTGACAATAATGGAGAAACAAGTCACTTGTTCATTTTTCCCTTTGTAAAACTTAAAAACACACTGAAGTTTCTGGATGAACATTTGTAAAACATAAAAACACACTGAAGTTTCTGGATAAACGTTTGAATATGAAAATAGGTTCTCTTTTGTTAACTGTAAGCAGTTCATAATTTTTAGTTTCTCAAATACTAAATCTTGTTTATTTTAACTGTCGTCACAGTTTAGTACATCCTTACCTTCAGCAAGGCTTACCTCTCCCTTTCTGCCTGTTTGCTGATACCTCATTGATAGAAATGTGCTACTTCTGTTACTGGGTGGCAGTTCTTTTCCTGTGCTTGTCACACACTCAAATCAGTTTTGGTAGGAGTATTCTCTTATGTATTCTAGTCCTGTTCTTTTCCATATTCCAGTGTGATACCTGTGATAGAGGCTCCTCTTCCAGCCAGTTTTATCGTATTATGTAATTAATACAGTTGTCATTTATAAAAGTGACTAAGACCCTTAACACTCAGTTGGGAGTATGCTGAGTCTCTTCTGTCATTTTTAAGTTTTTCTTGACATCGTGCTCTGCACTGTTCAGTGCATTGTGAGCCTCTGCCGGTGTCACTGCCCAGAGATACAGGCTCCAGACATTGATTCTGATAGACATTTTTGTAAACTTTTCTGCAAGGCATATAATATCTTACTCCAAATCTGTAAATCTAAAGCTAATCATCTGAATTCTGCTCTTGTTCAGTATAGTGGCATTGGTTTAGACAGAGGCCTAGGAACAGTCTGAGCTCAGCATTTTCTTATGCTTTTATGACCTACAGCTGAAGAATTTAAGAATACGTGTACCACTTGCTACTTGTCATTATCTAACACTTAGTTGTAATTAATATTCTAAATTTTACACCTTAGGAACAGCATTGCTTGAACACAAGATGGCAGTACTTGGACAACTACAGTAACCACTGCATTGTTACTGAGAATTCAGTGTCCAGAAGCAGTTAAGATGTACAGTGATCTTGTTGTGCTGTTAAAGCATTTTATTACGATGATTTTATATCTACTGACCAGCAGAGATCACTTTTACATGGCACATTCACAAATTTCATTCATAACTAGGAATTTTTAGATGTATGAAATGGAGGTGAGATTGATTGAATTTTTTTTTTGTATTATTTTTATTTTTTTCCCCGTCATGGCAGACTCTAGATTTTTTGGAATGACTTAAACTGTATAGAGTTACTCTAATTTCAAATCCAGCACGTCTTGTGGATCTGGGAAGTGATCAGTGAACTTGAACCTCCGAGTATTGTCAGTGCACTTTGGAGACGTGAGCCTACGTTCTCCAGTTCATCCTGAGGAATTGATCCTCTCTGCAGGTTGTGAGACGCTCGCCCGACTCTGTGCCCTTGTGCTGACTCTTTCTGTGACAGCGCCTGGTAGTTTGCTGCCATGTACGTCTGTTCATCAGAGGGACACGGGAAGGGAAAGGGACAACAGAAGAATAAAGTTCCATCTGTACAAACAAAACATTTTCATTAAGGTCATGTTCCTAATTTTCTTGTATTCAAGGCAGTTAATAAAAAGAAATAAGCATTACCAATCTAAAATTCTTTTTGATAAAGAGGGAAAAATATTGAGCTTCTTCACCAGAAGAAAATTACCATCGTTCTTGGTGTTTCCGATTACTAAGTGCTTATGGCAAAACATCATTTTATAATTTATAGTAAGTTAACAGTTCAGTGTTGTCCCTGGAAGTAAAATGGGAAATTTGTAAAGACATGCATTTTAATATTTCAGGATGACATTTTAAACAGTATTGTGTATCAGAAAAGTCCTACTAGATAGTATTCTTAGTGGCCACATAACTGTTGCTGAACTCTGTGGAACAGGTGACCCGCTGGATACTAGGATATTAAAAGACGATCAGAGTCCATATCCTATTTCTGCTGATTTTGAACTCTAGCTAAGCACATAAGCTTTTGTAGCTTGAAGATAGCAAACTGCATTTCAGCTAAACTTCCTGAGGGTTTGATATATAATAGCTGACTATTAGTTTGTACCAAAAGTAACTTGAGGAGACAAAAACCTAAAAATACAATGCTGAGATGGTAAAATATTCTGCTGTGTTGCCGCTGCCAATCTGTCTTTAATTCTGTCCACCACAATCCCAACATATGTCTACTCCTCTAGAATACAAAGACAGCCCAGTGTATCCCGTGGAACAGGTAGCTAACTGCGTGTGTGGGGGGAACAGCAAAGCAACTTTGCTGAAAAAGAATAAACACTGATCTTTTTAAAGTTCTGTATACTCGTACAAAAAATCTCTGGAAAACAGCTAATTCTGGTTTTTAAAAGAAAAGGAAAAATAGAGATTGCTTCAGTCTTCAATTTAGGTGGACCAAAGTCCAGTCAGCACAGTGGCTTTAATAATTTAACCAAGTGCCTGAGAGAAACTGTGCTCTAGAATAATATGTTTGGTTTGCTACAGACATGCTGTATGTACCTGAAGGTAATTTGATTTACATTACTACAACTTTAAAAGTCTGATAAAAATGCATTGCTGCTTAAATTCTACAGTGCTATGTAGCGATCAGATCTATTACACAAGCCTATGTTTTTAAAAGCAGTAAAATCCAATTTTTTTAAACTCGTGTGTGTGTGTGTATGTGTGTGTATGATCTTTTTTCTTTTTTTTCTTTTCTCAGAATCCAGCAGGCTAAAGTACAAATCCTTCCTGAGCGAGTGCTGCCTTCCACAATGTCAGCAATACAGCTGCAGTCTCTCAGCCGATGCCACGTATTTCCTTCTTCGAAACCTACAGCGTGGCAGGACCGAGCTATACATCAATGGTGGCAGAAATATCAAAAGGTTAGAGGCTAGTTGTGGTGGTGTTTTTCTTTAAATTTTTGATGGTATTTTGAAAGTCAATATAAAATTCCATCTCTTCATCTCTAGAGGAGGATGTGCAACTGGGGTGCTAGGTGCCAACCTCCTGCTTTTTGTGGTATTGTGTGGTTGTTTTTCAGCCATCAACAGTGGGGAAATACGCGTTTCACATTTTGTAGTACGAGTTGCTAATTTTGCTTAAAAACCTGCATCAGTTACAGGATTAACTTCTGAACCTGCAGTTACCGGTGCACAGAAAATACAGGTCAGCGTTAGAATGACAGGCTTGAGGGCTGTTTTTTTAACTCAGTCAGATATTCCCACCCAGGTGACTGTTGGCTAACAACTAGCCTGTACCTTATAGTTTTGAGCGTGCTTTATGCTGCGTTTTAATCTTGTAAAGTTTTATATAACTTGTATCTAAAGTTCTTGATGACTTTTGTGCTTAGTCATTAATCTTTGTCATGTCACAATGTTTCTATATAATATTCCAGCCAATTGCATGTGTATTTCTAGCTCTGGTTTTTTATTTATTTCTCTGCTTGTTCAACAGATTTACCTTCTGGGATAGTTACTATGTAATCCTTTTTTTTCACTGAATTTAGAAACTTTCTTAAATTTTATTATGGTACTAAAATTCACAAGGTAGGAGAAGGTCATAGAAATCTGTTTTTTCATGCACTCTACATATGTTGATATAGTAGTTATTAATGGAAGACAGTGCTTTTACAAACGAGGTGGGTGAATTAGTAGTTCCATATTCTTACCAATTTTATGTCCTAGAGCTTTTTTAATAAGTATGCAGACTTTATGCTTCTTTAGAAAGCCTCCAGCATTTTATTTACTTGACTCTGATTTAAAAAAAAAAAGCTAGAGGAGGAATAATCATTGTTAAGATGTTGGCGTTGTCATTAGGGAATTAGGTTCTACTGTCCTATTTTTGCTTCACTGGCACAAATTCTGTCTTTGCTTGTTTACACTATTTTTGCAGCACTGCAGCTGTGACAGTCCTTGGAATCAGGAGGGAATTCACACTGAGATGGTAGGGCAGAATTTTCAAGAGTCCTAAGTGGCTGATGCCAGGCCTAAGCTACAAACTTTCCCATTGCTCAGGAGAATAATAAGGTGTGATTTGTGCTGGAGACAGCTGTGCTGTTTAAAAGGTGCTAAAGATGCATTTATACAAGTGAATGTGCACTTTTACCAGTGTGCAGCATTTTCCTTTAGGAGTCTGAAATAAAATGTACTGTCAAAAGGATAGTTTTCCTGGCATAAATTATGTTTCCCATAATAAGCACCATGCCAGCATATCGCACTAACATAGTTATACCAGCGAAAGGCTTTCCAGTGTAAACCTAGCTCATTCTCAGGCACAGCGCAGGCTTTTCAAAGACTGTCATTAACAGTGGAAAAGTATGCACGTAAGGTGAACGGGACAGCAGTTAGCACTGAGGTCGGTACGAGAGGATGTGGTGAAACAGGGTGACCTGACACTTTTGAAAAAAAGCAAAAATTGTGGCTTTTTGATTTATTTATTATTTATTTAATCCACCATTTTGGTCAGTGGCAAGATACAGAAGACTTCAAAGTATCTTTAGAGATATTTGGAACTACCTCCAGAAATTAATATAGAATCCCAGTAACTCTCTTCACTGTCAGATGCAGTTAAGGGTTGGATTTGTTTTATGTGGTGGGCTTTTTTCTTCAATGGTTTTGAACTCTGTAGCGAAAAAAAAATAAATCTTTAATAACAGAAAGCTATTGATTCTCAGAGTTCTTGAACAAGTCCACCTATGAGTTAGCAAGCCCAGAAACCCCAAGCTTAGTGGGGATGGGGGCAGAAATCCTTTCCAAGACTGAGTCTATCTGATGACAGCTGACATGTAGTGGACCCGCTGGAAGAAGATTGTGTTTTATGAATTGAGATACAGATGCCGAGCAGAGGCATTGCCCTATGGAACTCTGTTCTCCCAGTATGATGGGCTGTACCTCTGTATGTTTACTAATATGAGAAACATCAGAAAATGGAAGTCGCATTTTTAGGAACGGTTTCTGCTCCACACAAGAGCTGATCCAGTGTCGGCTGTTACAGAAAATATACTTGTTAATTAAAACAGTAACTTGAGTTTTGTGTTTCCTGAATTCTTTCTTCAAAGTACCATTTATTTGCTGTGGATCTTAGTCTCTATTGTCTGATTTTTCTCATTTGTAAAATAAGGATAGTTGCCCTGAAAGGGAAAATGAAAACTTAATTTCTAAGTATTTATGGACCAATTTCCTCTTCTGGAAAGCAATGTGGTTATGTAGTGTACTGCTTTTTAGATTTTTATTAACCTAAATCTATAAATTTAAGCGTCCTGGAGTCACTGTAGGGAGTTGGTTAACTAAGCAAGTCACCTTACACTGCTGGCAGTTTGGTTAAGAAGATGCAGTTATAATCTAGGGTTTCTTGTCTGCAGTAGACGCGCAGGCTGTATGCAGGCTGAAGATATTTAGAAGTGACATTTGTGGCCATTTGTATTTTGTTCCTCCATATCTGCTCTGTATTGCTATATAGATGTTTTTGTACACAGTTCAAGGGAACGTGTTAGTTCACAGTGAAGTATGATACAGTAGCATGGGCCCCTCCTATTAGTAAACTTTATTTTGGAAGAATACCCTTCAGTAAAAAATAGGACATCTTCAAGGGAAATTATTTTTCTGTTTTGTTTTCCTCCTCCACATTTGTTTCTTACTCTGCTCTATGTGGGCCTGATTTTTTAAATTTTTCTTCATAGGATGTTAGATGGATATACTGCAATACTTTATTCACTGTCTTTGGGTCGTTCTAATAAAGATGTTTAAGAGATTTTCAGTAGGCTGGCACAAGTACTAATGGCCTCAAGTTGCGTCAGGGGAGGGTTAGATTGGATATTAGGAAAAAATTCTTCACAGAAAGAGTGGTGAAGTGTTGGAACAGACTGCCCAGAGAGGCAATTGAATCACCATCCCTGGAGACATTCAAAAAACGTGTAGACCTGGCACTCCAGGACATGGTTTAGTAGGCATGGTGGTGGTAGGTTGATGGTTGGACTTGGTGATCTCGGAGGTCCTTTCCAACCTTAGGGATTCTATGATTCTATGACTGATGTTCAGTAAGCATAAAAATAGATACCAGAATGTGAGTGGTTAGCAACAGATGATTAAACATCAAGACTACCCAAGTTTTCTTAATCAGTAATTGTCCTGCTGTGAGAAGGCATCCTCTGGAACCCCTAACTTGTGTGTTGGTATTTCTAGTTACGTTTTTAACAAATTAGTTTTCCATTTAAAAAAACATAATCATATATCCTTTGAATTTATTTATGTCAGCGTAAAATACCTGATATGGCACATTACTCCATCTTTCATCTTATTTATGTGTTTGACTAAATTGATATGAATAGTTTAATCATCTTATGTAGTGGTTTACTGTGCTTGCTGAAGTAGCAACAACTGATGGAGAGACTAAGGAGCAGATGCACTATCTAATAGTACTTAAGTTTTTTGAACTGTCTAAATTTCATATAGATGCTGTTTTGAAAGGCATCATTTCTTATTACAAAACATTAGAAATGCTTTTAATGCTGAGACAGGTTTTCTGAGAAAATCCATATAGTGTCTGTCTTGTACAGAAGTTCAGCTCTCAGTGCATTTTTGCAAACTTCACATTGAAGTACTGGTCCCAATGGTGATAATTTGTTGTATCTTTAAATAATAAGGTATCTTTTCTCTGTTTTCTTTGTTTGAATAAGAACTGTCCCTAAAATCTGCTAATGTTAAAGAATAAATATTTTTGGCTTTGGTTTTAGAGGAAGTTCCACTGTGCAAGTTTGACATCTTGGCCTCCCTGGCTCTACTCTCTCTATGATGCTGTAAGTGCACCCCATGTATTACCAAATAATCTACAATTAGTTTTGTATGTTTTAGTATCTAACTATTGGATAATACAAAAGCTTTAACTTTGTTGGCTCTTAAGTTACATTCTAAAGAAGTGTATAGTTTTCAGTTTACTGTTAAAAGAGCAGGAAGGGCTTCCCCCTCTGTATAGTCATTCCCTCGTGCCAGAGCATGTGTCTGGGGTGGCTAACAGCGGTTCAGGTTCCTGCTGTGTTGTCTCAGACAAAAACTTGATCCTCTGTCCCACATGCTCCAGGTGAGTGTCCTAACCACCAAGCGTTGGATAGTCTTTCCTGTTGGGGTTAGTTTACTCTTTAAAAAGTACGTACTTCTTTATATATATGTATGTTAGTACATAACGTATTTGGTGTGAGAGAGGCAGAATTCATGAGGAGGCTATCCCTCATCTCATTTGTACAGTTCTAGAATTTCAACGGTTGTCTCCTTATCTCAAATGAGACTTACAGCCGCCTTGGGCCACTGGTTCATCTTGGCCCACTTCCCATCCCTATTTTGGTCTTAGTTTAAAATACGTAGATACAAAATGAGCCTGTAATTATTGTAAGTCTTAAAAGCTAATGTCCACTTAGGGAAAATAGCTTACTCTACATTTTGCTTCCTTTTTTTTTTTCCTAAGAAAACAGAAATACCTATGTATTTAAATTAGGCTTTTCTTCTAACAAAAGGAAACCTTGATGGAAAGAGTCAAGAGGCAGCTGCATGAATGGGATGAAAATCTTAAAGATGAATCTCTTCCAACAAACCCAATAGGTATGATGTTCTTAGCCTATGAATTAGATTTTTAATTTTTAAGTTTTCTAAGAAAATAAAAATTAGATAATTACCTTTTTATTGGCAAGCGGTCCCTCACTTTCATTTTCCAGTAAGTTTTGATGATTGACTTTGACAAAAGGGTGGTAGGAGTGTTTTAAAGACATAAACATCCTCCAACTATGCACAAACGTGTTCAGTAAAAGAAATAGAATTCCAATGTGCTCCACGGCAAGAGGAATGTGATCTAAATGCTTTTTAACAAACCAGAGCCAAAAGCATACTATATTTTAATTATTTTTTTTTACGTGAGTGTTCAAATATATAATCTCTTTCTTTGTTCTTCTTACTACCTCTCACCAGACAGTAGGGAAAATGGCACCGGCAACCTAATTGCAAAAAGAGTTGGGATCAGATTTCATGCCTTAGCAGGCACTGGGGTTATGCCCCAGTGAACAAATCTCTCTGCAGGTCTCTAGGATCTAATAAGGTGGAAATTTCAGTTGAAGCCTTTCTAAAGAGAAAAACATGCTTTCCTGTGTAGACCCTCAAATGCCTAATCAGGGGGAAATTCAAGCTGCAGCTTTCAATTAAAGTTGGTTAAGTACCAAATACAGGCCTGGGCTCAATAATTCTGATGTCCATGGAACTCTGATTTCTGATTTGCCTAAAGTAGTGGTTTAAACTACTTCCCATCTGCTTTGCCCCACGTGCTGCTTAGAGGACCATATACAGAAAGCATACGAAATAATCTGAAAACAAACCAAAAAATCTAGTATTTTGATTCACAGCACGCTGGTATTTTGCTGACAATTTTCAGCTTTTAAATTCTTTTACAGGCTGTAAGGAGTGGGATGATTTCTAGCATAGCAAGGTTTTTGTTAGCGAAATTAAAGAATGACTGTAGTAAAGTCCACTACCGTTAATGTTTGTGCGTTTTAATACCTGATGGAAGTTGCTGCCTGAGAATTTATTATTGTATTAAAACTTTATAAAAGAAATAAAATTATCGGTCTTCTTGACTGATTATTTTTGGATCTAATTTTGGTCTGCATTCAAATGTGGAAGAAACCTCCAGAAGGGAGTCTGTCCAGAGTATGTGTCTTTTCTTTTTACAGTATAACAGTAAAGAACACTTTCTTAGTACTTATGTGAGTAATACAACTTGGTTGTGATTTATGAAGGAGGTGTATGTTTGAGGGTTTTTTCTTTAATTTTTCCTTCTCTCATAAAAGCATGTCTTACCTTTTGGGGAAAGAAAAGAAAAGAAAAAAAAAAAGAAGGAAGTGCAAGCATAAAAATCACTACTGGTGGTTGGAGAACTCAGTAATTCACTGTCGAAGTGGAAGTCAGTATTAGATGAAGCTCTCCAGGGGTCTGTTCTGGTTTTAAGGCTACATTACCTTACCAGCATCATTCAGTCTCCATCACTGGTGAACTTTAAGTGTGAATTGGACAAATGTCTTCAAAGAGTTGGCACATGTACGTGGTCCAGCCTTAGGGCAGAAAGGTGTACTGAGATGACCTGTAAAAGTCTACTACAAACCTAAGTTTCAGCACTCTCTCTGTACCTGAGTAGAAGTAGTAGGTTTTAATTCTCTCTAAAATTCTAACAGGCCTGATACTTTCTCATTTCTAGATTTTTCTTACAGAGTTGCTGCTTGCCTGCCAATTGATGATGCATTGCGTATACAGTTGCTTAAAATAGGTAGTGCTGTTCAGCGACTCCGGTGTGAATTAGATATTATGAACAAAGTGAGTATTTCTTTCTTAATTTTCCATTAAATTGTTCTCACCAAAAAAAAAAAAAAAAGAAAGTGACTGTTACAACCTGGAATGAAAATGTATGAAATTTCCAAATTACACTTCTAGAGAGTGATTTGGGTGTTCTTTTATTTCTTCCTTCCCATTTAAAAGTTTGCTCAAGAAAGAAAATGTTCTCTCAATACTAGACTGTGTTTGGCAACAAGCAAGAAACACATCATATTATTTCCTCTGCTTAGAAATTGTATTTCAATACCTCACAGTGCTTTTTTAGCCAAGAGATGGTGCTAGAAGTCCACTGTTGCTCATAACCATCTTAGGAACATCGTAACCCCATATTGATGGTATAATTCACCACAATCAAGTAGCATTCTACCATGACAACTTGTGGATTTTCTAAGAAAAGATAAAACTTTGTAGTATTAAGCAAAAGTATTGGACTGAAAGGATTTTTGCAAAAGACATGTATTGCTGTGTTAGGTGATACATTTCTAAGCTATTCCAAAGCTTGTCTTCCCTTCCCTTCTTTCCATGGCCATGGCTGTGCAATGCTGTAGATGGAGGACATGAAAGTTTTATTTTTACATAGTACATCTCTTATGTAATGCTAGTTACAGTATGTTTTATTATTATAACTGCTAAAACAAGTAAGTATCACTCAACCTCATGTGGAACTCAGCTGGTTTAGGAACAGCATTTGCAGCATCATCTCCAACGGGAGTTCAGATTGCTGTGCTCTTTCCAAAGAGAAAATGCTGAAAAACCCATTGGTATCCTCTCTACTCTGCTCTGGTGAGACCCCACCTCGAGTACTGCATCCAGCTTGGGGGTCCCCAGGACAGGAAAGACATGGAGCTGCTGGAGTGAGTCCAGAGGAAGCCCCGGAGATGCCGCGAGGGCTGGAACCCCTCTGCTCTGGAGCCAGGCTGAGGGAGCTGGGCTTGTCCAGCCTGGAGCAGAGAAGGCTGCGGGGAGCCCTTGGAGCCCCTGGCAGTGCCTGCAGGGGCTGCAGGAAAGCTGGAGAGGGGCTGGTTGCAGGGCAGGGGGGGCCAGGCCAAGGGGAAGGGCCTGAAGCTGCAGGAGGGGAGCTGGAGCTGAGCTGGGAGGCAGCAATCCTTCCCTGGGAGGGTGCTGAGGCCCTGGCACAGGGTGCCCCGAGAAGCTGTGGCTGCCCCTGGCAGTGCCCAAGGCCAGGTTGGGTGGGGCTTTGGGCAGCCTGGGCTGGTGGGGGGTGTCCCTGCCTGTGGCAGGAGGTTGGAACTAGATGGTCTTTGAGGTCCCTTCCAACTCAAACCAGTCTGTGATTCTATAAATAAAGGTTTTAATAAACTTGCTTATGTGTTTGATAGTGGTTGCTGGAATATTTGCAATTCAGTTGTTGAATGGAGGGACAAATTAATATTTTATTAATACATTCATCTCAGAAAGAATAACTACGTACATCCTGACTGACCCTCCCCTTGCCGGCTGTAAGTTTGCTGGGGATACCAGGGAACTCTCTCGATCATAACCCTGGTCAGTGAAGTGTTTGTCTGCTGGATATAGAGCCGTGGAAATTTTGCCTCTTTGCCTGAAAAGCACTGCCTGTTTCTGGGGAAAGGAGAACCAGGGTGTCATTTTAATATTGTTCCTCTTCCCAAAGTTCACGCACCAAAAATCTAAAAGGGAATATACAGAGAAAGGGAGACAGAAAACATCTCTTCCAAATTCCGAGACAAAAATGGGCAGCTGCTTGCTTGGGGCTCTGTATTCAGATTAAACTTCAGTTGTCTTTCTTGAGTCAAACTCCAAAAATATTCTGATAGTTAGGTACTGTGAAGAACTGTTCATGTTCAGTACATTGTCTATTTTCTATAAATCTCAAAAAGACAAGAGGACTTAAGTTACCCTTATATAAGGTAAAGTTGATTTTTAGCTGATACAAAAAAGGTATTTTCATCATCATGTGATATTTTATTCTGTAAATGAATTTAATAACTGTTCTGTATTAGTGTGAGAATGGTAAGTGCATTGTGGGGTTTTTTACAATTTTTAGCAACATTTATTTTCATCAAATGCCCCTTTTTTAAGCCAGGGCTCTTTAATGACAAGGAGTGCTCTGGCACTGTTTCATTGTCCAGAATGTAATTTACAGTCAGACCTGATGCATTTTCTTTTGTCTTTGGTGTCAGTGAATTGTTCTGTACTTCCAGTAGCTTTTTCTGTTATTAAAACCAGTTAACTGTTTCTGTGCTTGTTTGTAAAGGAATGTACGTCACAGGTATCGCACTTCTGTGAATTCCTCTTGAGAGTGCTAATTGTAGCAATTAGATAGGTTCGGAAATGGAGGGATGGAATTAAGTAGCTGTCTAAATTGGATTCTGAGAGGGATATGTGAGCATTAGATTATAATCTGTAAGGAAGGGTGGTTTAAGAGAGTGAGCAACAGTATGGATTGAAGGTCCCTGGGAGGAGAGAAAGGCCAAGTGAGCTTTAAGGCAGGTGAAGAGAACTGGTGTGTGACAAGTAGTATCTGTATAGTAGAGCAATTTTCCTCCCTCAGTCTCCAAGATCAGTAGACAGTGTGTTGGAAGTGTGGGGCAGAACCCAAGTGACCTGCAGGAGAGGAGCTGGAGGAAGCTGAAAAGCAGCAACAAGCCCTGAGCATCTGAACAGGGGAATGGAGAGGGTAAAGACTGGTGAAAGCCGGGGTGTAATCGCGAGTGGAGTGCAGGAGTCGGCACTCAGGGAGGCCAGAGGGACAAACTGTGACTTATTCCAAGTTTTACAGGGACATGTGCTCACACAGGACTTGTCCAAGTGAAGATCCTAGGTGCAGCATTTTCTTCCAAAATAATTTTTTGGGGTAATTTCATATGCATTGCCCTTAAAAAGAGGTAGAGGTAATACACCTGCTGAAAATTAATAGTAGTGTTCTACTAAGCTACTTTAAATGCTTATTTTCTGGGCAAGGTCAGTGATAGATTGTTTTGTTCCACTTTCTAGAGATTGTGGGAGATGTATTGATCTTTCTTTTAAAAGATTATAACAGATTAATCTATATTATCTATTTTTCTTGAGGAAATTAAAACCACTGATTTGCAGTATTCTCAAATTTTAGAAAAACATAATGGTTGCATTTGTACTCATCTACCTTTTCTGCCTTGTATCTTAGAAGAGCAAAGGCTTCTTTTTTCTGAATTAGCTTGTAAAGACCTTAGAAGGTTGACTCATTTATTATCTTGCATAGTCATGTCCTCTTCTGTGTGTGGATTTGGTGGGGGAGGAATACATTAGAAATGTTTTGTCTTTTAGATAACAATGCTTACCATATATAAGTAAAATGCACAGGAAATTTTTTATCCGATAGAGAAAATGTGAGTGGTTGCTGCCCGAATAAACAAAAGAATTGGTACAAAGTCTGTTCTGAGGGAAGGGGAGAGGCATTTTTATTATTTGTCACTGCTGACAAGTGTCTGGAAATAAATGAAATTACCCTCTGCTTTTCTTTTCAAGTGTACATCTCTTTGCTGTAAGCAATGCCAAGACACAGAAATAACTACCAAGAATGAAATATTCAGGTGAGTGTATTGCTTGTAATCTTTGGGAGGTTCTTGATCAGAAACATCGGCACAGCAAAGCAGATGAAACAGGGCTGCAAAGTTGATCCGAGGGCTGGAGCCCCTCTGCTCTGGAGACAGGCTGAGGGAGCTGGGCTTGTCCAGCCTGGAGCAGAGAAGGCTGCGGGGAGCCCTGGGAGCCCCTCCCAGTGCCTGCAGGGGCTGCAGGAAAGCTGGAGAGGGGCTGGTTGCAGGGCAGGGGGAGCCAGGCCAAGGGGAAGGGCCTGAAGCTGCAGGAGGGGAGCTGGAGCTGAGCTGGGAGGCAGCAATCCTTCCCTGGGAGGGTGCTGAGGCCCTGGCACAGGGTGCCCCGAGAAGCTGTGGCTGCCCCTGGCTCCCTGGCAGTGCCCAAGGCCAGGTTGGATGGGGCTTTGGGCAGCCTGGGCTGGAGGGGGGTGTCCCTGCCCATGGCGGGGAGTTGGGAACCAGATGATCTTTGAGGTCCCTTCCAACCCATCCCATTCTGTGGTTCTAGGTTATGCACTATAACTATTGTGTTTTCCACAGCTCTCATAAAACATAAATACTTATGGGGTATTTTCTTTATAAAACAAAAGAGGTTACTTGAGCTTTTTTTAACAGAAAGTTAGTAAATCCAAACATCACCATACACATTGTAACGGAAACTACAGCGGAAGCTACAGTGAAAGGCCATGTTATGTCACCTAGTCCAGCACCTTCCTGCTGAAGAATTATTCACTGTGAGTTTTGAAATAAAAATCTGTTACAGGTGAATTTTGGGATCTCATGAGCTTAATATTCAGAAACAATAGGACAAAAAATTCTTCACAACACGTCATCCCGACTCTGTATCACAGAATCATAGAATATCCCGAGTTGGAAGGGATAAGAATCCATGAGAATCCATCGAGTCCAAATCCAAATCCCTCTTATCCACCCATAAGAATCATCGAGTCCAAATCCTGGCTCCACACTGGACCAGCTGAGTCAGAGCGCATGTCAACAAGCTTCCATGACAGATGGAAGGGCACTAATTGTGTGGTGTAGGTAGGCTCCCAGGATGTTGTCATGTAAGGAAACGGCTTATGGATGTCATTAAGCATTGTGATACCTTTTTTATTTTAAGATTACGGGGTTTAATCCTAATAACTGCACTAGACAATATATTCCCATTATATATTTGACCGATACGATATCTTCCATGTTCAACAGTGATAAGACTATACATTTTCCAGAGAATTGCTGTTTCTGGCAGTCTTGTCACTATTTTCATCTTGAATAGCGAATATCTGTCCATCAGCGATGATAATGTGAAAGTTAAAATATGTCTTGGTTTAACAAAGCAAGACTCCCCACAGTTCCCCTTTATCAGTGTGATAAGAAGCTGACATGATAATTAAAAGCCATTTCTTATCTTCTAATCAAATAATGGTTTCCAGGAACCACGATTCCTGCTGCGTCGATACGATGTAGTTTAACAGAAGAGTGATGAGAAGTTAGTGTAATGAATGAACGTTTTTGCTTACTTGTAAAGTTAGATTTAAGAGTAGCAGTATAGATCTTATGTGGTTTATTGGAAGTTGCTATTCACAAGCAGCAAGTAAAATTATGAGTCTGTCATGCTTTTTTTTTTTTATACTGAGCTTTAGGTTTTTGAGGGAAAGATTAATACCTGCCTTAAATGAGGTAGTTTCCATAGCATCCCATCACCTATCCTCAAAGTAACTTGTGCTCCCAAACAAACAGCTGGGCGAGGTTCATCTGAACACAAGAATATTTTAATCCTTACTCACAATAGTGTCCTCTACAACTACATGAAAGGAAGTTGTGGTGAGCTGGGGGTCGGCCTCTTCTCGCAGATAACTAGTGACAGGACAAGGGGAAATGGCTGCAAGTTGCGCCAGGGGAGGTTCAGGTTGGAGATGAGGAGAAAATTCTTCTCTGAAAGGGTGGTCGGGCATTGGAACGGGTTGCCCAGGGAGGTGGGGGAGGCACCATCCCTGAGGGTGTTTAAGGAAAGGTTAGATGTGGTACTTAGGGACATGGTTTAGTGGGTAATAGGTGGTGGGGGGATGGTTGGACTAGATGATCCTTGAGGTCACTTCCAACCTTAATGATTCTATTCTATTCTATTCTTTTTAAATACCTTTTCTCAAGTAGGGCCTTAATTATTCCTGTTATCTACTTATGTTAGTGAGGAAGGCATTGGATTCATAACACTGGACACTTAAATTTCTGCAATTATAAGAAAAATAGACAGTGATATTTGACATTAGCATGCTAATACTTTCAATTTTTAATTANCCTGTTATCTACTTATGTTAGTGAGGAAGGCATTGGATTCATAACACTGGACACTTAAATTTCTGCAATTATAAGAAAAATAGACAGCATCTATTAGATAATAGATGCTAATAGATAGCATCTATTTTCTTTCAATTTTTAATTAAAGGAGCTTTTTTTACAGCCTAAAGCAGTCCTTTTTCTATGGAAAACAGTTTTAAGCGTGGTTGGCAGTTTTTCGTTGATGTTTGACTTCCTCTGGGCTTTGTTTCTTCCTTGAACTCTGACAAGATTGTTCCTTGTCTGTTGTAGTTTATCCTTATGCGGACCCATGGCAGCATACGTGAATCCTCACGGGTACATCCATGAAACCCTTACTGTATATAAAGCCTCCAATCTGAATCTCAGTGGACGACCATCGACAGAGCACAGCTGGTTTCCTGGGTAATAGCAGTTTTAAAAAAAATTTATTAGTAAATTACAGAAATTGGTTTGGAATTGTATTCCTGTGAGGGTGGAATAGCAAGTATATGTTTTTTGAGATGTACACCGTCATTGCTGATATGAAAAGTAGGAAAGTAAATTTAGACTTTTTCAAAATGCAGAAGAAAATGGAAAATTCGGATAGAATGTTTTCAGAATTTCTCTGGAATCTTTTTAATACGTGGAAATCTTAAGATTTTAAAACATGGCCTGGCATCTGAGAGCTGTGAACAGGATACTGCGTGGCTGGGAGTTTCTTTGTGTACAGTCTTGTGTAAGCCACAGAGCCGCTTTCTTTGATCATGAAGTATGTAAAGTGCAAATGGAAAATATAATATATAAATGTAGTTACTATATAAGATACTTTTTACATCTAGAAACTGAATAATTGTTACATTAATTTAAGAATTACCAATGTTGTATTCATGTGATTACCTTTGATTATTTATTTATCAGGCTGGCTCTCTGAAACCGTAGCAGAATTAACTGTTGAGATGTAAAAGTTTGCCTAATAATGAAGGGTCTTGCATCAAAATGCCATCCTTGTCTGGTGGCTTGAATTTAACTTTTTTTTTTTTCTAGATCAGCATGCTTCAGGCACTTATTCAAAACTTTGAATATTTAACTCTTAAAAATAGCTTGAAATGTCAAATTATATTTGAATTTTAGCTCCTCAAAAGCATTCTTTAAATATGTTTTCACCAAATCATTTTTCCGTCTGGTCCTTTCTGCACCACAGCGTCCGATAACATTCTTCTGTCCCTTTAGCTATTGCGTTCGCTCCGAAAGCGGTAAAAAATAGTACGTTGTTATATTAATAGCCAGTCCGAGGCTTGTGACTGGCACACGTACACATTTACTCTCCCTTCTTCTCGTGTTGATTGTGTTGGGATTTTTTCTGGATTATCACATAGTGCTGAGTAACGCCTTGGAGGGCGTATGGCCTATCTGCCACAAGACATGCACAGTTTAAGACTCCCTGAAGAAAACTTGTGGCTTATAATAACTGGAGTTAATTTTTCTCATCCTTGTGTGTTTTCTCAGCTCTTTTCTTCTATGAAGGCTTTGAAATATGTTCTGCCTTTTAAGCCTGTTAAAGCAAAGCTCTGTTGCTCTGGAAAGCGCAGTTCCCTGTTAATGTAGGAGCAGTGCAAAGATCACTTTTATTTCCCTTAAGTAACTTACTCTCTGAGAACTGTTTTCTGACAGTTCTTTAAGGCACACACCATTTCGTCATACTTTTGAGGGTTATGCTAATAAAATGCTTTAATCACTTGCTCTACCTGAAGGCTGTATTTTATTTTATTTTATTTTATTTTATTTTATTTTATTTTATTTTATTTTATTTTATTTTATTTTATTTTATTTTATTTTATTTTATTTTATTTTATTTTATTAACATATGCAAGGTTTTTAGTTGGGAGCTGGGCACATTGATTCCTGAAGATTCTTTGAAAATCTAGCTTGAGACTAGTATTCCCTTCTTACCCGACGAGTGAGCTGTGTTCCAGTATTTTCAAAATGTGTTTTCCTCACAGGTTAGAGTCATACCTGTTGTTTTGGTTTTGGTAGGTATGCCTGGACTATAGCCCAGTGCAGAATCTGTGGGAACCATATGGGATGGAAGTTCACAGCTACCAAAAAGGATATGTCACCTCAGAAATTCTGGGGCTTGACCCGGTCTGCTCTCCTGCCTCGGATCCCAGAAACGGAGGACGACTCAGGCCACGATAGATCACCGTTACTCTGCCTGTAACGCAGCGCCCAGCTTTGGAGATGAACAGGCAGCAGTCTGTCTCTTGAATGCATCTGCTCCGTTCTGCTTCTGACGCTTACTTAAAGTCGAAAAACCCACCCTCACAAACCAACCAGGCAAGCGGGCTCGCTACGTTTGAGTTTGGTGCGCATCCACATCGCCGGTGTTTCAGATGCACTGAGGACGGAAGGTTGGATCTTTGAAAGGACGGCTGGGGAGCGGAGGTGCACGAGACACCAGGAGATCGATCTGATCTGTCTGGACAGACTTGAGACTGAACTTTCTCCTTCCTTGTATAATTTCAGAAAATGTTTACTGCTATCAACTTGCAGCAAAAGAAGGTGGGGGGAAACTAAAATTAGAAATAAACAGTGTAATTTATGCAATATATGTATGATGGCAAGATATTTTCTGTAATACACTTAAGAGTGGTTTTGCTGAGAAGCCCTGTTCTCACTACGTGGAATACAAATATTGTGCTTGTGCTGTTTCTCAGCTACTCGCTGAGTAACTGTCACGGGCAGTAGAAGGCTGACGTACCTTCTGGCCGCCGCTGCAAGAGCTTCGCGCGCCGGCTGCGTTACAAGATGCCCTTTGAAGGAACCCCTGGGAAGGATTCGGTCCTTACACCGTATCTCATCTGTTTAGTCTGTTTGACTTTAGAAATCTTAAACTACTTAAACAAAATATGCAGGTCGGTCCCAGAACGTAAACTGCATTGTCATTTACTGTTCAATGTGCTTATATTTACTCTTCAGAATTGTTTCTGTGGAGATTAGTTTGCCAGCGTACATGTCCGGGGTTCTGTGGAGGACTCTCTAAAATACCGAACTGTGGAGATTCTGCAGTAGTGCTTATTTTGCCAAGGGGGAGGCAACATCTCTTTCGTTTTATTTTTTTCTTTCACACTTTCATATCACAAAGTAAAATTTCACATTATCACCCTTATCTTGCAAAGACCAAAAATTTCCAAATAAAACAGAAATAAAAGGCAGTGCACTTTCCTTTTTTTCTCTGAAGTGCTGTCTGTGCTACCGAAATCAGGTGCCAAAACGGGGCAGCTTTTGCCACAGATTTATTGGGGTTGTTTTCCCTCAGAATGCACTTTGGTGATGGAAACTGAGGGTTTCTTCAGCATGTTTGTGTACATACACACTTGTTTTTCTTTTGAAGCTTTATCATTCACTCTTTATTTCTTCACAGTAAATCTTTGAGAACTCGAATTGTTAGATAGAACACCACTTACAATTTAAGACACCGGCCACTACTAGCTTGTCCTCCATCGCGGCGCTGCAGCGACCGTCGGTAGCATGGCCCCATGACTTCTGTCAACGGCCCCGTCAGAGCTCTCCGCAAGCCAGTGACTTCAGTGGCAGCGTGGTACCGCTGCGGCACAGACCCGGGGAGATGCCAGGTGCCAGAAGGCTCTTGGCATGCTTTATCGTGCTCTGCGTGTAGAAACTCATGGTGGTGTAACTCAGGTTTAGTTCTTTGAAGTCCTTCTACCTCTGTGGTTCTGTGATAACTTTTGTTCTCTCCACAGACATCTTTAATACCGTATCTAACTTTGTGTGCAGTGCTCTGACATGGCAGTGAACTGTGAAAAGCATTTTGAATATAAGTCTGAACAAATAGGGGGTGAATGATGGCTCATCTGTTTCCAGAAAACATGCTGCATCTTGATTATCTTTCTGTACTAAGCTTTCGAAAGGCTGATACGACAAGCACCAGACTGAAACCTCTCTACTTGGATAACCACTGAAATCGTACTTTGCTTTCCCCTCACGCTCTGCGCATGCACACCCAGACGTACACCCAACACGCCCGTGTGTGCACAGACACCCACGCATCTCAGCTGTAGACTTGGTTTATTTTTTCCCCTCAAAGGTACCTGGTAGCTGTTATTCTCCATAGGGCTTGCGGGTAGCAAGAAGTTTTTAAGAGCTTTCAAGTACGTTCTGGTGCCGTTCGACTGTAAGTGATCACGGAGGGTGGGGTGCACGAGGGTTTCAGAGCGGTGGTTTGCTCAGCTGTCACTTCATAAGGTCTTTGGGTTTTTGGCCGAGTCGTTTGGATTGCCTCAACTAAAAATGGCGTTCTGCTGGCAATGTTTGAATACAAAATAGGCATATTTTTGGTATTGTGTATATATATATAGTCAAATGTAAACTAATATAATCAAGTGAGATAAGTCAGGAATAAATTGAGCACTAATTTAATTTCATTCTTGATGATGCTGTCCCATCTGCCTAACCTTCTGTGTGGTGTTCACCATTTCGAAGTCCATGACGCTTTCCGGGTTGAAAACCAGTGTGATTCAGGTTGCTGCGAAGATGCTGAATCCTGCCGTGGTGCGGCTGGCCCTCAGGGTGCGCCGCGTGTGCGGGTGCTCGGAGCGTGCAGCATGCGGCTTTCAGGGTGGATCTGGAGTCATGGATGGTTCTATGTGTTGGTTAACATTTTCTACACTGCTTTTCTCCTTTTTTGGAGAGAAAACTACTAGATTGGGATTGTGGAAGACTATTACTGACAAATATGGACGTCATATGCTTTTGAGAGCTAAATACAAAGGCAATCACGTTTTACAGTAATTCCCTGTATTTACTGCGTTCGTTGGTTGGCATGTCGCTCCAGGCGTTAATCCGATTGACTCGCTGGCTGTTGCCAGAAGAGTTGTTTTCCTCTTCCCCTCCTCATCCTCCTCTTCTTCCCACCCCCTCTCCGTCCTTGGTGGGATCTGGGATGAGGCAGTCGCAGCTCTGGTGTCCCGGTGGTGGAGCCACATCCGTGCCGGGCCTGACGGGGTGCGGGAGGAAGGGACAGGTCTCAGCTGGCTTGGAGCACGTGCAGCATGGACGTGCTCGTTTTCAAGCCGCCATCACAATAGCATGAAGCCGTCGTACAATCGGGGCCTGTAATATTGCTTTGTCGTATCTTTTAGTTTAGTTTTGACGAGTAAGTAGAATCGCATAGGGCACTCGCACACTGTCTAAAACACGTTCAACTACTCTACTGGTTGGTTTTTAATAATGCTATTTTTGTACGTGCTGCCGTTCGTTCTGTTCCTCTTGTCGTTTTTTCACCTTGGTTTGATTGCTTTGTAAAAGGGTAGCACTTTCTCCGCTTTCACTCTTCTTCTGCCTTTTGAGACAACCTTTCAGAAAAACCTTGTTGCTTGCAAACATTTGCAAAGAATAAAATCCAGTTTGTTTCAAAAGTGATCTTTTTTTTTTTTATGATTTTTGGGGTGGGAAGAAAGAAAATGGGTTTACATTGCGTTTTAAGCTGGTTTGCTTCAACAAGTAACACGTTAAAGAGAATTTTGACTTCAAAGAATGCGCAGGCTCGACGCGCAAAGGATGGAGAAGAAATAACAGGGAGGGAGTGTAGGTGGTTGTTCCAATGAATAATCAAAATGAAACGTTAAATCTTTCATCTCGGCAGCGAGGGGAACCTGGAGGTGCTGGTGGAAAGAATTTGAAGCTGCTTAAACATCGGATGAAGCCTGGGCTCCCCCCGAGCGTGCTGCTTGTTGCACAGCAGCCCCAGTGCTGCAGCGAGGGCAGCCGCGCCAGGACGGGAGGCAAGTTCGGGGCGACGCAGTCAGCCACAGAGCTCGCTGTTCTCGCAGGACTGTCCAGTCCTGCTGCAACCAGTGCCAGAAACGCGTCCCAGTAATCTGTTTCTTTCACCAAGGTGATTAGGAGAATGTTCTCTGGACTGGGTTATCGACGAACCAGCAGGACGCAGTTTTAGGTGAACTCACAGCCAACCCAGTTGGCCGTTGAAGGCTGAAATTCAGTGTACGAAACGGGCTCAGTCCTGTGCTGGGGCTTAACGCACAACACACAACAACATTTTTCCTGCGTGACAGTTTTCAAAATGTCCTTCTTGCTGCTGCCTCATCGCTGGGATGGCGTCGTGCGGGCTGCCTTTCGGAGGGGGGGTCACGGCGTGCTCAGGAGCTGCTCCCAAGGCCTACGGGAGGGATGTCGGTAGCGCGTGCCTGTCCCAGACGTGGTACTTGGGCAGACCAGCACGGGAGCCCACCTGCCTGCTGCCCAGCCGTTCTTAGCTGACTTACTAAGCAATTTGTTTATTGAGTAAACTCCCTGCTTTTCTTCTTTTTCCAGCACTCTCAAGGCGGACGCACGCGATACGGCCTAGCTGGCGCTTTGGCCTTTCTTTGTGCCGGGGGGGCCCTCGCAGGGTTGTCCTGGGTACCTGCCTCGCCCGCAGGTGCTGCTTTCCACACAGACCGCACTGCTGATGCAGGATTTTTACCACCACAGGGTTTTTTGCTCTCGCTGAAGCTCTGCGGCGTGCCATGGGCTTTCCCTTTCCTCTGTATTTTAAGACCCTTGTCTCTTCTGAGAGCTTGGATCGCTGCCTGGTGATGTTCCTCCTTGTGAATGTTTGGATAGCACGAATTCGGGATGGTCGCCCCTCCATTGGGAAAGAAGCGCTGCAGTTTTTCTCCAGGCATCACGCAAATTTCTTGAGGACTTTGCGACACCGGCACAGGGTTTAGGGAGGGCATCGCCATGCTGCTGCTCCCCAAAGCCAGAGGCACGTGGCTGTGGAGAAGCGGTGGGGAAGGACGGCTTCCCAGCCTCCTCTTTCTTTCCGAATAGCTTTGCCTAAGGTAGAGTGCCGCCAGGAGGCTGGAGGACAGGCAGTTTAGGCGGTGTGTGGGTAGTGGAGCATGCTGAATTGAATTTCAGACTCTTAAAGAGCTATTGTCTTACTGCATTATGAAGAAATTATCTGAAATGTCAAAGCTTTAAATCCTTGTCCTCTTGCACAACCCGATAACGAAGGACACTCAGTCTCGCCACCACAAATGCTCTGCCAAGGTAACGTAATCTTTACTGTCCCGCTGGCACTGGAAGCAGCTTTTTACGGGAGGAAAAGGCATTATTATACTATAGCTAGTCATGCTCCACAGTGTTCTGCAGGATTTTTTGATTTATTGAAGCTTTCAAGAAAGGTCACCCACCTGAACATAAGCCCTGGTAGAGCGCTGGGTACCTGAAGCCATTGTCCCTGACTGTGTTGAAGCCGCAGAGAAATAATAACAATAGCTCCAAGACAGGAGTGTGCTTAAGAGTTCCTTAACCTGAGCGCTCTCCAAGAGAGGGTAAATACGACTTCTAGAGATCAAACTTTGTTCATGCCTGAGTTCCGTGGCCCCAGGCTCCACACGGCATGGTTGGTGTGTGACGCTCTGTGCACATCTTTCCCCACCCACTGGCACCCCCGGGTTCCTGCACAGAGGACCAGAAGGGTGGTATCGTCATCCAAAAAAGCTACTTGAGCTCTAATCCCTTGAGAGCCGCCCCCCCGCCTTCAAGTGAATGAGCCATTTATGTCTGTACCATATGGGGAACTAAATGATAAGGCTAATAATCCTGGGTTTATGTTCAGCCAGATGACTTCCCCTGTACAACTTTTGTATTTGTTGTGTAAGTTGTAGATACAGGCAGCATCGCTCTCCTCAGGCTGAACCGAGACAATCCCATCCCTGGCAATGCCGTGCTTGATGCCCCCCAGGACACGGTTGAGAGACAGACAGACACACACACACTCTCACGCTCTATGTACATGTAGATGTGCATACACACACGGCGGGTACAGTGGGTGTGTGTCTATAGCTGTATAGGTACCCACACATGCATATAGCTGCTCTAGCTATGGCTGCTAAACTTTAGTTTTATACATATATAAATAAATTTTATAAATAAATAATGAATAATAAAGTACATATTATAAATCTAGGTGGTAATAAGTATAATAAATATATATTATGTAAAAGTTTTTATATATACGTCTGTGACTCCTAAACTTTTGATGTGTATATATGATGTAATAAATATGTAATATATTTAAAAGTAACTAGTTTATACTTTCATTAGTATATATTTTATTAGAAATTTTTGAATATTATATATGTTTATAGTATATAATATGCATATATAGTCTATATAAAGTATTTATTAGAATGAATATTTACGTGTTTATTTGCATTAGGTTCAGGAGCCATTGCCAGCAGGGGGGTGGGGGTGTGTCTGTGTGTGCAAACCCCAGCCATGGCGCCCGGCGCTGCACGTCTCAGGGAGCCCCACGCCTCCCTGCAGGTGCTGCAGCCTGGGGTGGGTGCCGGGGCTCTTCCCCTCCTCTCCGGGCTCCAGGCCCGAGGGCTGTGGTGCTGCAGGGACCATCCACCATGCCCTGTCCCCGTGAAATGCACCAAGCCCATCCGGACATCGTGAGGGAATGGCACAATCATCGTTAACCCGTGGCTGCCCCCCGGGAGGCGTTGGTCACCAGTTCACCCTTCACAGGCGGTTTGCTGCAGGGGGAGCAGGGACGGGGCACTGCATGGGGCCCCCCCACACCCCAGGGTCAGCCCCCGATGCTTTGCTCTCAGGGGTCTGCATTCCCCTCCGGCCACTCCTGGCTTCGCCCACAGCAAAGGATTTACTTCGTGATTCTCTCCGAGTTTTGAGCTACATCCCCGCCAAGGGTAAGCAGGTGGCCAGAAAGCGTTGGTCTTTCTCTCCTTTCCCAAGAAACCCCCCGAGCGATGGACTTCACAGCGACAGGGGCAGCCGGTTTGGGAAAGGGCTGTCATGCCCCGCAGCCGGTAACAGCTACCAAGCAGCCAACCCCCTGGGCCTTTCAGACCTGTAACTTTAATTAAGACACACTGGGAATACCACTTAACCAGCCGAGCAATCCCTTGGAGGAGTGCGTCACCATACCGGCAGTGAACGGCTCGACCTCTCACCTCCTGCATTGCTACTTTCTATTAAATAGTTTAAATGTACTCTATTAATTCATTCAAACGTCATTTTTCCCGAACGCAAACAGACACTGCTTGCTGAAAATAGGCTATTGTTTTAACGCAGTTTTATTTTCAGCAGGGTTTAACGTCTCTGAAATACAGTAAACTGGAGATGCTCGACAGACGGACCGGAAACCTCCAGCGTAACACGATTTTTAAATGAGCTGTTTGATCCAATGCGCTAACCCCGCTGAATTCCAAGCAGGACTCTTTAATTAAGGTGCTTCCAGAATAACCTGTTTGTGCTGGTTTTCACAAGTGCTGGGGACTGTAAAAGTTTCAAGCTCGTGTCCGTAACAATCCCCCGTCCGAGTGGAGTTTGCCCGACCGTGACTCTGGGTAGCATGAAGCGTCGCTGCCCCTGTTTCACCCCCTCCACAGGAGCTGCCGTAAAGGCTGCAGTTTGGTGAAGTGTTCCTTACAAGCGTCGACTGCAGCACTACATTTTACTCGTCTCCCTCCCAAGCTTTCCGTAGTTCAATAAATTGTGCAAGAAGGCTTCAATTTAATTACATCATTAAATCAAAAAACACTACCTTCTGATGAGATTTTCCTTATTAACAGAGAAAAACAGTTCCCTCAGCTTCCCCAAGCTCCCAAGTACCTTCGCAGTCATTTATTTAAAGTAACTGACTTCCTACGAAAAAAAAAAGGAAGCAGATGGAGAGCGAACTGTATGAAAAGATAAAAAGCTGATTTCGGTGGCACTGCCCTGGTGTCAGTGCCATCTAGTGTTGCAAAATGGCATAGGAGGAAAAACCCAAACAATTATTATTAGTTTTGCAGGAAAACTTAAAGCTGCCATCAAATTCACACACACAGGAGATGCTCTCAGTTAGAGCTGGTTCTTTGTTCTTTAAGAGCACACCAAGAAAGGCCAGGGCTGGGAACACGTGTTCATTAAACCAGGCAGGAACAGCACTGCAGCTCACGAAACTTAAAAGGTAAGTCATCCTTTTAATCTGAAATTGATTCTGGAATTACAGAAAATAAAAATCTTTTAAGGAAACAGACTTGTTTTACATGGTAAAAAGCAGTTTGGGAACTGCTGGAGTGAGTATTTCACTGTGGAATCTCGCTTGAACTACAAAAAGACTGTCCGCTCATTATTTCTAGACGCTTTGTCACTCTCGTAGGCACAAAACCTCCCCACAGGTTTATCTAGAGGACAGAAACCTTTTTTTATTTGTGTTCTTTTTTTTTTTTTTTTTAAGATGTAGCAATGTCAGAATGAAAAAAATCTTGGTGTCACCTCTAATGCCCCAGCTGAGATAAAGTACTTTAAGTATTTATCATCAAACTACAAGAAAAAGAGGTAGAGAACGTGGAATTTGGCAAATAAGACTTTACATTACTACAAAACTAAACCCCTCCTTGCGGAAATTACAAATCAGTAACAGGAGAACGGTGCTGTCTGAGGATCTTAAATATGACAAACACTGTACTGGCTGCGAGTGCAGCGACAAAACGTTTACTGGTATCTCAGTGACACACGATCGGTTCTCCACTATTATTCAATTTTACAACTTCTTCAGGCAACTTAGCAGTTCTTCTTTATCCATGTGGTATCCACTCTTCTTCCATTCCTCCCTTAACTGCTGTAACGCCGTTCCAATTTCTTTTCCAGAAGACATACCCATTTTTCTTAAATCATGGCCACTAACAGGAAAAGAAGGAACAGTCCATTGCTGCATTTCTCTTAAAAGATGTTCTTCTCCTTGGTATTTCAGAAGCTCACAGATCTTGGAATTTGTATTAGCTTCCCTAGACTAAAAGAAAAAAAACAGAAGAGAAGATTCACTAGGAAAAGGTAGAAAACAGCTCAAACTGTGCTCAACACTGCGTTATTCCCATGACACCTTATTAGGCAACACCTGGAACACGAGTTGGAACTACGAAAGCCAGGATCTCTTCTGCCTCACAAGTTTTAAAGCTCAGTCCTAACTTGGCAGCTCTGGGACATCCTCAGAGACCTCTTGAATTCCAGGTAATAGCTGTAACCTCCAACTGGAGTGGAACTGGTACCTTTCCTGGGGGAGACAGCCCTCACTGCCGTCTCTTGTGCTCAGTCTCAGGTACTGCAACAAAAGCGCAGAACTTCACCCGAAAACTACCCCAACTTTGCTGTGCAAGACCGTCACGGGCTGCCTACTTAGCAGTGCTCCTCACAAAGAACACGCACCGATGCTCCAGGAACTGCACCGGCCTTCCGTACACGATTCATGGAGCTGAATTTCACGTAAAAAGCTGGAGTCTCCTATGGTTCAGATCCGGGGATCAGCTGGGCCAGCACAGCGAACCGTCAGTCCCCACGTGTGTTCGCAGGAAACTTCTGCTTCACCCGACTGAATATGGCATTTTGCAGCCTGACGGAAAGGCAGGCTTTTAAAGCCGGGCAGAAAGTTGCTGCGGGACACAAAGTGCTCGAAACTGCCAAAAATACGGTGTTTGTTTTTCTTTGTTTGAAATAATTTCTAAAATATTAATCTAAACCCTCAGTATTTTGCATGGGAAAGAAAAAAACTTTTGAACCCAAGTAGAAACAGCTGCTATTTCCGCTCTTGCACAGCTAAACTCTACTAAAGGAGAAGAATCTTTTTATGCCAAAGTTTCTGCTTTATGCTGCAGAGACATGCCAGGACATTTGCAATAGTAAATGTTAATTTCTGGTCCCCTCTACAGAGGAAAAACAAAGGGGAGGGGAAAAAACACCAAACCCAAACAAGCAAACACCACCTGAGTTAACAGAAACCAGTACCAATAGCACCGAAGGATACTCTTCCAAAATCTGGCTCGTGGTTTTTGACTCTTCAAGGCCCTTTCTTTCCCCCGGGCACTGTCATCTCTGCTACTCTGTTAAGACCGGCAATTCCGCTTACTGCGGCAAATGAAATAAAGCAGTATGCAATACACTTACATCCATTATGAAGTCCTGATAGGGTCTGAGTGGTTCTGCACCCACAGCTTT
Source organism: Psophia crepitans (assembly GCA_013399095.1). NCBI lineage: Eukaryota > Metazoa > Chordata > Aves > Gruiformes > Psophiidae > Psophia > Psophia crepitans. Next base: position 2,410,461 of record VWZZ01001977.1, on the reverse strand, counting down.
GGTTAACTCTTGCCGGTGCTTCACTAAAAAGAGGCCAAGGTTTTTTTCTTCTTTTGAGATTTTCAGCCTCAGATCGAGGTTTGTGACATCATCCTTCGCCTTGAACAACGATGTCAGAACAGTCATCGGTTTTGGACACAGATTTTGAATATTTTTAGTGACTTTGTCAAATTCTTCCAAACTTCCATCAAGTGGTAGTCCTAAAGGGATACACACAAAGAAGTGCAAGGAAGAATGTTAGTAAGAAATGGGGATGTTAACACAGAAAAAAACTAATTTCTTTCCGGATAAAAAGTTCTATCTCCCTTTGCTACGCATCAGTTGTTCGTAGATGACATAGGAGCAGGAAATCAATCTTCATTTCACCTTACCTATGTATTGGGCAATATCCAGCTCATACATAAGTCGAACCAAATGATTGACATGGTTTCCAAGAAGAATTTTTTTCAGTTCCACCCAGATCCTTTCTCCTGATATTCCAGCCAAACCTTTGGCATTTTCTTTAACGGCTTGCAGTGTACTAGGTTCATGATTACCAGGTTTTTCTGCAATTCTTCCATAAAACCTGTCCGAAAAAACCCTCTACGTTAGATTGAGAACAAGTATTCCATTTATTATTTCTATTCAGAGAATCAATGTCATGACAGCATTAAATATTCTAATTTATAATATGAAAGGAAACGTAATCATATGACAGTTGCAACTCTTTTTACATCACTGATCTCTTTTTGCATGTTTCTGAAACTTCCTACATTGCTCACTTCTTTATCTACAAAAGGCAAAACCTAGTACCTGAAATATCTTAGAATTCGTAAATAATCTTCTTGTATTCTCTCACTCGCCTTTCCTACAAATCTGATTTTCTTGTTTTTCAAGTCTTCATACCCATTAAAAAAATCATACAGCATCCCATCCAAACCTAGACAAGGAAGAAAAAAAAAAAGAAGAATATGAATTTACAGACATGGCTGGCACAGTTATACACTGTCACTAGACAACAGAGAAGACAAGCTGTGTGATCTGACCTGGTTTGTCAGATCATCTCACATATTCGTACAGACCTTTCAGCTAAGAGCAGTACAAAAAACCAAAATTGAAATAGACTGAGAGAAGTTACTGACTTAATTTGAAAAGCAGTGTTTCATTTAAATATCTGCTTTTGAAAGAATTTACCTAAAAACATGGAATTGACAGTCAGGTCCCTCCTTTCAGCGTCCTTTTCCCAGTCAGTGGTGAACTCAACCTCTGCATGTCGTCCATCGGTGACAACATCTATTCTAAGAGTAGTAATTTCAAAATTCTGTTCATGGAGCTGAAAATCCCACAGACATTGTTACTTCCACACAATCATGAATATAAACGTAAAAGCTGTGTATTTTTTCAGCCTTGTGTTTGTATACAGTCAGTGCTCAAGATGGATACATAAAAACCAACATGTACCATGTTTTCACACAGAGCAGACAATAAACAAACACCTGAAAATTACTCATTTTCTAGATAGCCTCCAGAAATCTTCCTGCAGAGGATGGAATAAGAGGCAGAGGAACAAGCAAGGTAGACGAAGCAAGACTTGGGAAAGCAGGAGCAGGAAACACTAGGATCAACTTCCTCACGCGATATGAACGTGTGGGCAGCCTACATTATCTTTTCTAGCAACGACACAGCAGCACAAACGGGTTATGCAGAGATAACATGCAATAAAATATAGCAATTAATTGAATTCTATGAACAAAGAGTAATCAAAAAGTCACTCTGTACTTTAAAGCAGGGTCTCGTTTAAGCTCCTGGTGCGACGCTTTAACAAAGAAGGAGCACTCTACCAGTTTTCTGTTGGATATGCTGCATATCCACAGATACAGTTAGAAAAGATCAAGTCAAAACATAAACCAACCCTGGCAGTAATGGTTCCGTGTTTTTCTCCTTTGTTATTGATCAGACGAACACCAGCAGATGTGAACATTTCCTTCATCTCCGCTGGTGTAGCCGTAGTGGCAAAATCTATATCTTGCGGTGTCATTCCACTTAGTAAATCCCTCACAGCACCTCCTGCTATTCTCAGCTCGTAGTTCTTCTTTTCAAACAATTCTGGGAAGGAAAGGTAAAATCATAAAGCGCTCGCTCAAATAAAAACCATAGCACACTGTCAGCCAGAACCCACCTTTTCACAAATGTGGGAATACACACTCAAATCTGCAGTAACCAGCAAGTACGTACGTACCTCACAGCTTCACGCAACACGCACACATGAGGTACACAGCTGAGCACTCGCAGGGATTTTTTCCCAGTAATTTCTATTTTTCCAGGGCATTTCTGATAACCAAGTATTAACAGGTTGCTAATGGATCCTGGGGGCCTCTGGGCCGTAGCCCAACAAGGAGAAAGTTTAATTCTGGCAGAGCACAGCGATCTGCGGATTCCTCCAGGCACAGCCCCTCACGACAGCGGATGGAAACCAAGCCCCGCCGCGGCTTTATGGTCATCTTAAAGCCACCCTGACTAAAGCCGAGAGCAGCACACGCCTCCCCGAACACGGCAGCCGCCCACGCTGCCCTTCAGCACCCGGGGCAGAGGGGTTTCCCCTCAGCCTGCCCCCGCCGCCCGAGCTCTCCGGGCGTTTTGGTCCCGCTCAGGCCACAGCACGCCGGGCCAGCCGGGGGGCCCCGCGCCCGCCCAGGCACAGATCCCCCCTGTCCCGGCCCGCACCTCACTCACCTGCCACGCTACGAAGCCCCGGCGTGAAGAGCGCCTGGAACTGAGGAGACTGCAGCTTCATGGCTCCCGTCGCTCGGTGCTGCAGCCGGAGCGGCGGGAACAGCCTCAGCCCGGTCCTGCAGGGCAGAAGCAACACCTCAGCCCACATCTGAAGAGAAACAACGACACGACGCATCAGCCGCATTGACCCCCGGCCCCTCTTTCTCCCTACGCCCGCTACCCCCCGCCCCGGCAGGCGCAAGGGTCCCCAAGCCGCCCGGTCATACGCACCAGCAGCGCCGCCCGCTGCGCTGAGGCACCAGCGCTAGGCCCGAAAAGCCGGGTCCTCCCGCCCGGGCTCTCCCCGGCGCTGCGCGATGAGCTCAGCGGCGCGACGGAGCCCGCACCGCCTCTTCCCCCGGCGAGAGAACCGCCCCGGGGCCCCTCCCTGGGCCCGCTGAACACAGGGGGCGGGGCGGTCCCGGGCCCGGGGCTTGTCGGTGTGAGTCAGGAAAAACTAAATGTATTTCGGTAATGACACAACAGTGACAAAAGAAATGGTCTGATTACTACAGCACACCGCTTGTGAGATCGCTTCAGTATCCGGGGAAACAGCTCAGGGCCGGTGTTAAGCGTCAGGGCTGCTGAACTGCGTCCGCCAGCTCGTTGCTGGACTCTGAGAAGCGACACGGTGTAGTTTAACCACTGGGTTTATGTTCAGCCCAGAAAGCCGCCCGTGTCCTGGGCTGCATCAAACCCAGCGTGACCAGCAGGGCGAGGGAGGGGATTCTGCCCCTCTGCCCAGCTCTGCTGAGACCCCCCTGCAGTGCTGCCTCCAGCTCGGGGGGCCCCAGGACAGGAAGGACACGGAGCTGCTGGAGCGAGTCCAGAGGAGGCCCCGGAGATGCTGCGAGGGCTGGAGCCCCTCTGCTCTGGAGACAGGCTGAGGGAGCTGGGCTTGTCCAGCCTGGAGCAGAGAAGGCTGCGGGGAGCCCTTGGAGCCCCTCCCAGTGCCTGCAGGGGCTGCAGGAAAGCTGGAGAGGGGCTGGTTGCAGGGCAGGGGGGGCCAGGCCAAGGGGAAGGGCCTGAAGCTGCAGGAGGGGAGCTGGAGCTGAGCTGGGAGGCAGCAATCCTTCCCTGGGAGGGTGCTGAGGCCCTGGCACAGGGTGCCCCGAGAAGCTGTGGCTGCCCCTGGCTCCCTGGCAGTGTCCAAGGCCAGGTTGGATGGGGCTTTGGGCAGCCTGGGCTGGTGGGGGGTGTCCCTGCCCATGGCAGGGGGTTGGAACTGGATGATCTTTGAGGTCCCTTCCAACCCAAACCATTCTATATGTTTGTCAGCTTGGATTGATTTAAGGTTTCTTTACTGTGTGGAGATGTATGGACAAGACATGATTAACAGAGTCCTGGGGGTGTGGTACAGTTCGGGGAGGCGGGGGGTGTCAGTCCTTCCCTCCTCACAAGTGTAGTTTCACTGAAGTTACTGAAATGTCACTATGTTTGGTCAGCTGCACGTCCTGCAGGAGCCATCTCAGAAAAAGAAGGAGCCATCTGAGAAGGGTTCGAAGGAGCAGAGCCTGAAGGAGGAGCTCCCTCAAAGGCGAGTTAATTGGGAGCGTGGTTCCCTTTGAAGTTTGAAGACTGAACAAACCCCTGTCTCAGCAAAAAGAGTGCTGTAGTTTCTTGGTAACTGGGAAGAAACACTGCACACATCTATCCAGCCTTTTAAGTGCCTAACAAATCAGCATGTCCCTGCAGGAAGGAGAATCCCTGCAAGCACAAAAGGTTTTTTTGGGTATGAGCTAGTCCAAAAAAAAAAAAAAAATCCCCATCCCAGATCTACAGTAACATTGTCAGGCCTGTGTTAAGCACATAACCCTTTCTTACCCTTTTTTTTTTGCTACTACTGTTTCTTATTAAATTCCTGCTTCACCTTTGGAAATTATCTCTTTTCTACAGAAACATTTCACTGTACATGTCAGAGCTCCCTGCCCAGTAACTAGCTGTTTATTCAGAGACATACGTGTTGTCCAGACCTTAGGAAGCCACCTAATTTATCTCTGTGCCTGATGGCAGGGTTTATTTACGACTGTCGTTCCTGGCTGATGTTTGCAGATGCCCAGTGACTTTCAGTCCTAGGGCGCCTGCTCCACTGCCTCCCATCCTCAGCACTGAAAGCTTCCCCTGGTATCTAACTGAATTCTACTTGTAATTATCTTCTAGTCCCAGCCCTATGGACTTGGAGCATGTGAAAGCCTTAACATGTCACATTTCTGCACAGGTCTTCCCTTAACTTGTTTCCTCACTGGTACTTTTTAAGCTCTGGCAGTGCCCTTTGCTGTGTACTGGCTTCTCTGCATCTGCTCCATGGCTTAGTTAAGCGCAGTAGCTGACCTAGACACAGTCGATGTGAGTGGAGGCTTTATCAGCACTGTGCAGAGCGGAACGATTACTTCATGTGTCTTGCAGAGGACACTCGCTTTTAGCTGACCCCGGGGCGCCTTTTTCACGAGCACATGATGTTGTTTATTCCTCTTCAGTTCACGACCCTCCAAAACCTCAGATCCTTTTCTGCAGGACAGATATTTAATCAGTTGACAATTGATTATGTATAGCTAGTAATTTACAGTTGATAATGCCTAAATGCAGTTGAGAGCTTGTCCATATTGAACTGCACCCAATTCCCACTGGTTTGTGAAGAACTTTCTTAATTCTAGTCTTAGCCTCCAAAGCACCTCCCAGCTTGTGTCACCTGCACATGTAAGAGGGTTCTCTGCACGTGCAATCCAGGCTGTTCATGGATGTAGCCTCCTTCTCGTCCTTCCTCTAACTCCATTACATACAGCCCTGCTTTCTGCAGGGTCTTCTCTTGGATGTTGGGTTGGTTTCTGCTGCTGTCCCGCTTGTGAGCCTGTGTTATCCACCCAACGGATCACAGCTCAAAGCTCTCAGCACGAGGTTAGCACTGATCTTGCTAACTGGTACTTCTCAAAGTACCACTCATGTCCACATGGCTGTATGGCAAGAGCATTGGACAAGATGGTGTAAAGCTGTTGCACAAAACCTGCACGGTTTTCCAGCAACTTTTGGAGTTGATTTTCTAGGGGAAGAACAACTTGGGCTGGCAGCAGTGCGCAGTAGGTAGCTGGCTGTAGATTATTTCTTTGCAGTCAGTCATTAAACAGCCCTGCTATTGCAAAGTTCTTAGAGAATTATCGGACTATGGTATGTAACTAACCCTCAATAAATAAAGTAAAACCATTTCTGGGCTAAACTGTGTGCTTGTATGGAGCCTTCCATCCTGTGGTTAAATCCGTAGTTCCCTTTTTCAATGTGTGCTTGTCTAACTTATCATCTGCCATCATTTCTGAAGTACCTATCACATTTGTACTTGAAAGACAGCAGTTATAAAAGAAACCTACAGGGAGATGACCCAGAGGACGTTTGAACAAACGGAGCAGACTCTTCACAGAACTTTTGAGACTCCGCAGGTAACCTCCTGGGATCTCTGTTGTGGTTTGTTTTTGTCTTCTTGTGCTTTGTTTGCAGACTGCAAGGGTCCTGCTTTTCAAAGTTGGCTTTGCATTGCACTGGGAAACGCATCTGGAATCTGCTTCTCACCAGTTGCTTGTGAGATAGTGGGACATGTCAGCTATAAATAAGAAAATCATTACCTTTTAGAAGCTGTGGTTTGGATCTCTACTGTCCTTTAAGAAGGAGTATACCCTTTGCAAAGGAAAAAAAATCCTTTACCTCCTGCTTATTACTGTGTACCATATATAACCAAGCCATATTATAATCAAGGCTTTTATTTGTCCTGAGAACTTACTATTTCCATTTTTGTGAGGTGCTTAATCCTCTTCTGGATTTCTAGTTAACATCTGTTACTTGCATACACTTTTTTGGATGCTCTTTTCAGTAATTTCTCACGTGAAACACAGGGTATCACAGACTGCAAGGTGTCCTTACAGGCTGTGGTGGTCTTGCACAGCTATGGAAACACACAGGCTGTATTTTCAGTCTTAGTCTGATAGCAAGAAAAATTGAAATAGCATTTCTGAAAACAGGGAAGGAAATTATAAACTGATAAGAAAAGCAGGCATAATAATTGAAAACTAATCAGCATTACAGCAACATTGTATACCCAATTACAAATAGTAAACTGCTCCTCAGAAAATGTTAGGTCTGTGTCTAATACTTGCCTGCTTTCAGACAGCATAAACATCTTTGAAAAGTTGATCTTTAAAAAGTATAGGGAAAAGAATGTGCCCAGGAACAATCAGGATCCTTATTTTTTGTGGACAAAGTAAAAAAAAAAAGTGTAGGCAGCCAAAGCCACTTTAAGTAAGCCCAAGAGAGCGCCAGCTTTTTTAGTTGTGCCAAACACCAGAGCAGTCCTGAAACCCACGTACTGCCATCAGTCAGGTTGGTAGATGTGAATCCTAAGCAGCTGTAAAACGTGAGGCTTTTTGAAGGTTGATTTTTAATGACGTACTGAAGTGATTGGTTTTAAAAAAAAACCAACCCCAAATGTAAGTTCTCTTAGCAGGGGAACTAGTGAAGCTTCTTTCCAAAGTCTCGTAGTTGTACCTGATGTTTTGTTTGATGAAGGCTTTGACTGCAGATGGGGAGGCACAACCTGTCTCTCCATCTCTGTTCTATGCCAGTGGAATGCCCTTTGGTGGGTTCTCGTGTCTTTCTCACTGAGGCACCTGGTTCACATTACAAGAGCTTAATCTGCTTGAAACTGCTTCTTAGCTGCTGTTTTTGGTTGTAGGTGGTTGGTGGGAGAGCCACGATGAACGTGGTAGGCAATGTTAATAGGCAGGAACGCAGATGTGCGCGCATGCATAAAAGCACATCTGTGCAGTTCGGAGTTGCGTTCTTGGCAGACTTATCCTGGGGTTATTGCTAGCATGAAAACGAGAAGCCAGTATGGGACTTAAAATTGATACATTTTTACTTTTAAATAGAGGAAAAAGGTTATTAGTGTATTTAATAAACTCATCAGGTAAATGAGCTATACGATGGTTTTTGAAGGAAAGCAAGCCTGATGCCACTAATTGGTGCAAAGGCGTATTGGAAGTATGTGTCGTGTTCTAGCAGTTTAATTATTTTTTACCAATAAAGCAGTATTGGTATGATAGAGGTGGTCAGAGGTCAGTGGTGTTTGCAAATGCCATTGTAAACTTGCGTTTAGTCCACTTAATGCCTTCCAGAATAACATCACCTTGTGAAGCAGAGGTCCGTGTGGTATTCGAGTCAGAAAATCTGAAAGAACAGACTCTCCATGAATGTTAACGCAATCGGAAATTGTCTTGGAGGCATTGTGTTGGCATAAATGTACAGTGTGAATAGTAATTACCCAATTGTTCACATACATTGTGGAAGAACAAAAATTCCTGGCCAGAATGTCTTTCAATAAGCCAACACACATAAAAGCAAAGCCCGACTCCCCAGGAATAATCCGTTAGGAAACTCCAGAGGTTCAATTAGCCTCGCACACATTGTGGCTAGCAGAATAGTAGATACATACAAAATATGAATATGGATAATGAGTGGACTTGGACATTAAGAAACTCACTGTATGGTAGATTGTGTGTCATTTTAATGAGCTCAGCATTCACAGACCATTTTGAAAAATAGTTACTGCGTAGCAGAAGTACTCCAACTGTGATCAATTGGAGTGCTTCCAGTCCCTGGGTTATTTATTGGAGGTTCAGGGAGAACTGATGGGTTAAAGATGCCTTCTCTGCTCATTACCATCTGAAAATATGTTTTCCATACAAACAATTGCTGTAGTGCCCCAGGGAAGTAGTGCGATTGGGCTGGGAGGGCGAATTTCTCTTCGCTAAGAACATTGTGGAAAGCTGCTGCTCCGTATTTCCATGTTGTTTATATTAGGTTATACATGAATGATTACACACAGATATTTTTTTCCTCCCAGTACTTCATGAAACAGTCTGTAGGAAGCATAAGAACATGCTGGTTTTAGACATTAGAAATAGTCGTTCATTTAAATTAGAAACAAACAAAATAGTTTCTCTTACACCCAGTCATTAACACTGGAGAATTAGCCTTGAGGTGAGCACTGAGACTACGTCTTTAGTGAGCTTTATCGAAATAGAAACTGGAAAGTAAATTCCAGTAAGTAGCCATTATATATAGTGGCAGCTAAAAATATGGTTATTTCTGTTCTTGGAGTAAATGAGATTTTACTGAAAGCCAATATTCCTCAGCCCGACTCGCTCCTCTCTGTGGAGAGATGCTGTAAGCCCATCAGTGCTGCTCTGAACATCCACACATGACAGTGTTTGCAGCCAGCAGCTTTTTCAAAGAGGGCTGGCAGGAGCCAAGGGAGCAAAATGAAAGGTGGTTGGTGGTATTTACATTAAATGCATTGTCCTGCAAGGAAAGGAGAAGAGCCTGTCCCTTGCAAGGGACATGATTGTGTCGATATACCATGCTCCGTGTTTTGTGTGCTTAACACTTGGGATTGTGTTCATTTTTAGCTACTTTTACCTCTCTAAAATGGTGGCAAGGCACATATGCTGATATGTGGCTGTTCTCATTTACCATCTAAAGATTATGGCCAGCATGATGAGAGTTTTTCTGATCCTCCTTTGGACAACGAACTTGGTTCAGCCAAACGTGCCTCAAGCTGCAGGAGGTAAGGCGTTTTCCTTCTACCAGTGCGTAGCTTTAGCAGCAGTGGGTGACCAGGGCCCCTCTATGTGTAGGTCACGTCCGCTATTGTATATGTAAATAAAACAGCCCCTGGCATGCCATGAGCACAGGACCACAGCTGACCGTGCCGTGTTAACGTGCTTCCTGGCACAGTTGTACCCTGTCTCAGTTCCACTGCTCTCGGGCAGTGCCTGAGGGCTTTGAGAGGGAAGAACTGTGAGGCACGCAGATGTGAGCTGTGCTGTGCCACCGGCCCTGTGGGCTGGACAGTACTTCCTGCCTGGTTTATTTAACAGTTTAATCCAGCCAGAGCAAAGGCGTTATTCCAGCTAGCAATTTTACTTCCAGGAACAAAACTGTGGTCAGCTGCAAAAGCACGGTGGCACAAAGCACTGCTGGCACCATCCTAGTGTATCGATGACCTTAATGGTGACATGGTTTTGTGAGCATCTCTACAAGGAACATTTTAAGGGAAGCAGGGGTTTTCTGAGCCTGCATGAGGCAGTTTTCCTGCTGCAAGGTGCACGCTTGAAAATTGAACTAGTGGGCATCAAAGGCTGAAATCATGGGAGAAGAGAAGTGGGTACTGATGTCCCTCAATTGCCGAGGAGATGGCAGTTAAGGGAGGACAGGCTCTGAGGAACTCTAGAAATGGAGGGGACTAGATTGATTATTTCATTGCCTCGCTATTTATATGCTAACGTTTTTCCCCCAGCATGAGATTGTCCTCATTTCCATATGAGCTCCAGGAATCCCTCTTGCCCTGTCATTTTAAGTTATCGTTCCCATCCTTCTATGTTTTCTTCCATTTGTGCTTAATTCCTCTGTTCATCATTTTGTTTCTTCTCTCACATACAACTTCTTGTGGCTGTCAACCTTCCCGTAGAAAGCCCCCACATTATGCTCTTCTGCAAGCTTATCTGGGTGAGAATTGTTGGTAGGGTTGATCACTTGATCAGCCATGGTTCCGTACAGATGCCCAGTGTCTGTGCGGCTATGAGGATCAAGTTGAAAAACCTGAACCTAATTAACAAGCCAAATGTAATATATTATTGTGATTTTCAAGTTGTTGTAAAAATTCGGTTTTTAAACTAAGTTTTAAGTAAATTCCTGTTAAATGAAGTTTTGGTTATTTAAAAATATTTTTCAAATGTTAGAAACATTTTATAAGAAGCTTTTGAGAGAATAGAATATTGAAATATAATTATTTGCTTGTATTGCTCATTGCTTGTAAACAGCTGTTGCTCTAAGCAATCGCCTGGATCACTATGTTAGGAATATTTTTGTCTTTTCCCTTACAGTTCAGGTTTTCCCACCTGTTAACTTCACCCTTACAGTCTCTGCATTAGCACAAGTACTTTTACACTGGAAACCAAACCCTCGTCAAGAACAAAGAAACTACACTATTCGATATGACGTGAAAATCCTAAGCCCTGTGCCTGAAGAGGTGAGATAAAAGATAAGTCCAGTATCCTAAGAAGGTTAAATTCCTGCCGAGTTCAGCATGTTGCCCTAAATCGAGGTGCAGTAGGCATGATATGTCTCTGGAACGACCGGCATATGGAATCACTTATTCTCTTCTATCATAAAGAAAGACTTTGAGCACTGGAGAGATTCCCTTTCAGCCAGGCTTATGGGCACAGCTCTGCTGGGACAAGGGTTAGCCTGGGAACCGGCGGTCTCTGCAGCCTTCATCTTGGGGGGAAGCTGAATACAGGTTTAATGTCATATTGCTCCCCGTTCAAGTCAGCTCACTTAATTCTCATTAATGCCAGAGTATCACTAAACTGTCAGACCACGTTTCATCACAGATGTATGCTATAGACAAATTTTTGGTAAGATGGGGGCCCTTTCTGTCTTAAATGAGAAACCTGACCTGCTTCTTGTGTGGATTATTTGTAGTCTCCAGCTTTATACATTTAATATAACCAGCTAAACTGGCTGGCTGGTTTCCCTCTTCGCAAAGACTGGGTCAGTCTTTGCAGGTCCCTTAATTCGACTTCCATCACATGTGAGGGTTATGTGATTATTTTTTTTATTTCAAGTACGATACAAAGAAGACTCACAGCATCCGAACAGCTGCACTTCACAACGGTTTCTCTGCACACGTTCGGACGTTACTTCTCCATAATGACCTTCAGATGAGAAGTGACTGGGTGAAGGAAAAAGTCCCACCTCCACCAGGTAAGAAGAAATGCCAGGGAGGTCTGAATTTTGTTCTGCTTTGGTCTGTGGACTAGACATCAAAAGGTGACAGGTTTAATAATTGAGAAATACAGGGTTTTCCTCCTTACCTGCTACACTGATCTTACAAAACAATTTAGTCCAGGCCTTTCTCTACTGCTGTGGAGCCTGGAGTGGTTTCTGGAGGTGCATGACATGACAGATTCCTTGCTAAGGCTAAGGCTAAGATAACCTACTTTTGTACACTCTAGGATATTAAAAGATCTTGTTACTTTGAATTGCAAGTTGTGCATGAAGTATATAATGGTGTTGTGTGGTACAGGTTTACTTACACTGTTTGGGAATCTTCATCCATCCATAACTGAGAGACCTGTGTGATAAGGAAGAGAATTGGATACAATAAACATAGATGTAATGGGCCAAAGACTGTAATCAGTGTGTTTTAACAACATGAATTTCTTACGACTTTTTAAATATGATTTTTCTTTCTGCTTTGTAATTCCTTGACTTTCTAGGTGCTCCAGAGACATCTGTCACTAATTTGTCCTGCGTTACTCGCATCACCATTTCTAGTACTGTTTCCCTCCGTTGCACTTGGCTCCCTGGCCAAGGGGCACCAGAAGATACCAAATACTTTCTATTCTACAGGTTGGTGTTTTCTCCCATTTTAGTCAGCAATTCATTTCTTTAAGAGCATCATGTCTCACAAGTATTTTAATTTAGGTATGAGATGTACACTGAAGAATGTCAAGATTATATCAAAGACAAGTGGAACAGGAATATTGAGTGCAGATTTTCAGTGACTCATATTGATCCTGAAGAGGTTGGCAATCTCATTGTAATACACATTAATGGATCTAGCAAGTATGCTGCAATCAAGCCTTTTCAGCAGTTATTTAACCAAAATGCCATTGGTGAGTAGAAATACATTTTTAAAAAATATTAAAAATGTCTAGCAGGATTGTCAAAGGATTTGTGAGAGAGTTCTTGATGCAGGAAGTGTTCTTGATGCAGGAAAGTATGTGCTGGTTTTGCATAGACATCTTAATGAAATTGGAAGGGATTGTAAGAAAGAATTGGGTGGTTTTAACTCAACTTTGATTTTAATAATTTCTTAAATTATTAAGACAGAATGACAAAAAAAAAGCTAGAAAAGGCAATTAGTGATCCAGTTTGTTAGTCAAAGCATCATCTCCAATATTCATTTTCCATTGATTTAATCAATATACCTTCCATAACAATTTTGAAGTACCTTTTATTTTACAGTCTTTCTTTAAAAGGAAAAAGAAACATGATGTTTGAGACAACACGTCCTTTTAAAGAAAGGCATTAGACTCAAATGAAAGGTAGTATCAGCAATGACTGCCTAGCGTCTTTCATCTACCCAAATAATTTCTTTTCCCTCATTAGTTCCACACCTTTCACTTTTTTGTAAGCAGGTAACATTTCTCTTTTTCATGGCTTCACTAAAATAAAACAGTTGGCATACTTTCTTCTTAGAAATCATCCCCATAATAGTTGCTGATCCATTCCTTTGCATATGTTCCAGTTTTCAGTAACTTGCCTGGTTACACCTGGTTTTTTTTTCCTGAAAAGTTTTTCTAACTGTTCTGTCATTAATTTAATGCTTTTCTGAAAATTAATAGATTTCCCCCCTCCTAGTAATCTATTTTTCCAAAACCTTTAAGTGGATGTTTAAAACTCGTTTCCCTCAACTATTTTCCTCAATATAGCTTTTCCTCCTAAATCTTTATCTTTTCTGCCCAAAATGCGAAATAAATTCAAGGATTTTAGGTCCTCCTTGGAAACACTATCAGGTTACAAAATGCTCCAATTGTTAGTATTTAAACTTTACTCTATAAATAACTTACCCGTACCATTTTCTTTTTGTAGAGAAAGTGAATGTTCCCAGAAACGTCACTGTATTCTTAGAGCAAAATGATCTCTTGGCCACTTGGGAGAAGCCGATTTCTCCTTTCCCTAAAGAATGTTTTGAATACGAATTTTACCTCTTCAACTTGAAGTCAGGTAACAAGCAGGTAATTGCTTTTCTGATGCCCAAGTATTACTGAGCGTTCCTGTCTCTGAGCTGCCTGTCCTATATAGCTGGAATTTGCCTTTATGCAACCTGGTGAAAAAGTCTTCATATTCACAGATACGTTACAAATTTTAAAACATTTAAAATAAAACTACATTTCTGAAACTACAGACTTTTGGTGAAACTTGTATCCCAGTTGTGACTAGGGTTCAGCAAAGCCAAAGTCTCATCAGTTTTCATATTTTTCCTCTTTTTCTGGACGTCATTGATGTCTGCAACAAACTATTCCCAAGAAATCTGGGAAAGCAGAAGGACAAAAACTGGAGTCATTCAGTTTTATGCATCTGGGTTCAGAGCAGTAGGAGGATGGACACTTCTGAAAGTCCAGCATTAAGCGTCTTAAGGAAGAATGCAAAAATGAGGACTCTTTCAAGAATTTGCCCTGAAATATTGGTGTATTATGACAGAAAATACACCTATAAAAGTAGAGATCTACTTCAAAAGCAAGGCCAGATGCTCACTGTTAATCTAGTAAAGGAGTTTAAAAAAATAAAAAGATAAACATGATTACAGTTTGCTTTCTGTACTGTTTAGTCTTAAGTAATCTGTAACAGTACAATATTATTTTCCTAACAGATACTGAAAATATCCTCAAATGACTTCAGATTACGGATTGATGTTACGAGCAGGTATTCTGTACAAATAAGAGCTAATCATCACCTGTATTGTACGAGAGGATTTTGGAGTGACTGGAGTGAAATTATTTATGTTGGTAAGAATGTCATGCTTCTGTCGTGTCATGAATATTACTACGTTGCTGGAAAGCAAATGCTGCTTAATCATGAGCATGCACATCATCAAGTAATTTTAGTAGAAGCCAGGAAAATGGGTATTTGAAGAAAGAAACTGACTTGTTAATGCTAAAGGGAGTTAAATCTGTGTTGCATTACAAAAAAAATAATAAAAATCCCCCAAGCAAATTTTCAGACACGCAGAGGGGTTTCTTAGTGTTTTGTTTTTACACACCTTTGTTTTCAGAGACTGCTTTGAACTGACTTAAGGCCTAAGCTCTAGGTAAGGCCTTTTAGTTGCATTACTTATTTAGTGTTTACGTGTTTTTCCCTGGCATGCATCGTGCTGTTCATGCTGGAAGCTAATATGAGTGATCTTGTCAACTATTGCTTTACTGGAGCTATCTAAACTCTTAAATACTGGGTGGGAGGGGAGGAAGAGCATGGGTTTAGCATCTTTGGAACGTGATACTTTGCCCCCTTTGTTCTGTATGTCCTGCTTGCTGAACATGTTTTTCTGGAAATAACAGTTTCCTTATCATGGTACGTTATCAACTGTTTCTTCTTAGACATCCTCCTTTGCTCTTATCTTTTGAGTTTCTTAACTTCCTGGTTTTCACTAAAAAAAAGTCCTAACACTCTCCTGTTTACTACACTTTTCCCTCTTGTATCTGTTTGCTGCTGAGTGCAATTAAACCTGCTGGTGTTTTGCTGCCTTTACTCTTAACACATCTCCTTGACCTTCCCACCTGGCTCCGAGGCACCAAGAAGCCCTTGGGAAGAGAGGCTCAGCAACCAGACCACTCCTGCAGGGCAGGGGGCCTGTCCAAACAGCTCATTAAGAAAACTGGGCCTGTTTATAACCTCATGTACCTACTGGGGAAATATTCAGATAAGACCAACTTAAGGCCAGTAGATCTCTTCTGAGCCCATACCCTGCAAAAAACACCGGCCTTGACTGCCCATCCTGTAGCAGCAATCCTCCAGCGTTGTTACAAACTGAAACACAATTCTGGTTCCTTTCCTTCGGCTGTGGTGGTCAAACCCTGTGAAATGCAGCCGTGCGCTGCTGAAGCAGGCGTTGTAAAACTGCACCTTCGTACTGGCTGTCTCTGAAAGGTTGTTCAGAAGCACTGCAGGCAAAGCGAGCTACCTAAAAACCATTAGTGTAGCCAAGTGGGCTGGACACCCCCATTAGCTACCTACAGCAGCCCGATACGAGTCGGATCTGTACGTGTGGACAGCCACTGCCAGGGTTCACAGCTGAAAAGATCCACAGGTCCAGTTTGGGGCTGAGGAGTACCTCACAGCACATTCGTGCTGTCCGGATTCTGCTTTCCTAGCAAGGCTGAGAGGTTTGAGGGCTGGAGCACTTTTGGAGCTGTCTCTGCTGTACAGCGTGATGATGACTGAGGAGCCTGGACGCCGATATGGACACCTCTACTCCTGCACTGCAAATATCAACTGTGGAAAATACATTCTGATGGTCTTCCATAAAAATTTACTTAAACCTCAAAAATAGCCAAGGATAGGTCCAATTACTGTAGTTTTTCTTATGAAAAAGGGGTTTTTGAGGGTTGTTGCGGTTCAGTGACCCAATACCGGTTACCGCGTAAGTCGCTGGGTGTCGGTACGTACTTCAGCCCGTCTCATTAGCGTTGCTGTTAACTTGTTCCGGCGCTCTGCGGCAGTTTCATCTGTTCCCTCCGTTTCATGTACTGTGTGGAAACCTCTCACTAGGTGGGTGTGTGGGCTCGTGCTGGTCACCGTGGTGCTGGGGCTGGGCTGGTACCTCCTGGCACGTCTCGGAGAGAAGCCTGAGGAAGAGCACACCAGGCACAGCACGGCCTCTGCAATTGCTGCTTTTCCCACACCTCGCTCCGAGCTGCGGTGAGACTTAGTGTTCCCCGACTGTGCCTTTTTGGGGCCATTGCCAACCGACATAAGATGGAAGAGACTTAGGACCCTGCCATTTTTCGTTTGGAAAACAGAGACACTTCCCAGCCTTGACGTTGGAAAGATTAAAATTGGTTTATGGGACTTAATTGCTTTCCACAGCTTGCTGCCCCAGTCATCCTCAAGACTTACACGAGGCATAGCGTTGACAGTTACATCCCAAATCTTATCTTCTGGGAAGAAAAGCAGTAACCCTGGAGACAAACCACCCTAACCGGTGTGTAATTGCAAGGCTGACTGTGTATGCCCGTCGGGGTGGTGCAGAGGCATGGGATGGATCGCACATCTCTGCTCATGGCGTCATCCACACGCTGCTCCCGGAGGAGCTGTCTGTGGAGGCAACAGGCTCAGTGCCTTATTTCTCAGAAACAAATCAGGCCACAGCTGAATATTGTTTTGTGTACAGCACCAACAAACCCCGTGCTCCCGCTGCCGGCCGATGTGTGGCCTTTCCATCACCTGGTAATGGCAGTGCTGACACCTTGAGGCATAGCACAGGTAGTTATCGGCGGCACACACCGGCCCAGCAGCCTTCTGAAGATGCAGTTCAGCGTGAATGTTTTTGTTATGTGGCATAATGTGGCACAAAATGATGGTCGCGGCCACTGAGCGATGCCTTTCCAAACCAGAAACATGGACCTTGATAGAAATACCTGTGTCTGCTCGCAGGCAGAGGCAGTAGGGAAATTCTTCCCGAGGAAAGGTGTCAGCAACCAGCTCACAAGAAAAACGGGGCGGCGGGGGGTGATGTCTTCTTTACAGGCAAGTTTAGGAAGCCAGAGAAATCCAGTTCCTGGCTAGAAAGGATTAGCAGAAGTGAAGAATGGTTTGATGGAAAACAAGGAGTTTGTGCCTGAGCTCAGCAGCAAACAGTGCCTTTGCCGAGTACCAGTCACGCGCTCGCTGCGTGGCGTCGCGTCTCTGGGGACGGCAGATAACAGGCCGCACCGTCCTCCCGGTGGGCCTGGCTCCTCACGCTTCTCAGCTTGTTCTCTCCTTCGCGTTAAAATGAAAGATATTGATTGTTGAAATTAGAAAGTCAGTTCATGGAAATTTTTTCTTAAAGCGATGCGTTTTGTTTCAGATTCCAGATACCAAGTCATCATCACCTGCCTGTTAATTTGTGATCTGAATATAATCACATAAAACAGCTGATTACATTTTTAATAAAATAATCTGCACTAAAATAATATATATAATTTATTTTTTTTTTCCTTGAAATTCAGGGCAAAACAAACTGGAGAATCCCGTAGCCTGGATTCTCGCTGTGCTTTGTGTGTTCACGTGCTGCACATTCCTGCTTGTTGCTGTAATATGCAAAATGTAAGTATCATCGTCTTCTTTTTAATTACAGTATAACTAGGAACCAGCTGTTCAACAGGTGGGGGGGATGTTACAAGCTTTGCTTAATTTTAGGAAAGGGCACTGAGTTTGGTATTCAAGCCTAACTATACGAAGCAAAAGTATTGATTGAGTAATAATCAACCTCATTAATTATCAATAATAACATTCAGCAATTGGTGGCTAAGAGGGTTATTCGTTTAAGCAACAAAAACATACACTGAGTGAGGCGAGTTTGTTAAAAATCTATTTGTCCTTATCTCGTTTCTTCGCTTAAATGGATCTGGTTGGGTCAATGATTCCCCCTGTCTTTAACCCTGGTGAAAGCGTCCAAGATGCCGAGAGCACCTTTGCTGGCTGGAATGTCCAGGCCAGTGCTTTCTGAGTCTTGTCCAGTTCAGCCTGCAGACCTGCACTGTACTGGGCACTTAGTCTGAGTTTCGGCTGACACCAAGGAGTGTGGCAGGTGCCCTGCAGAGGTAAAAATTCAGTGCCTTTGTGCTTGCAGCTCTTCTTAACTTCTTAACAGGAGCAAGTGTGTTGAACTACTGTTTGCTTTGAGGTTTTGAACTATTTGTGTGATTTCTTTTTAATTACTACAGAGGCAATGTAGTAAAACCAGGTGCCATATAGCCAAACTTCCCAAAATGTGCTGTGAAGAAACCCAAGTACACTTTGGATTTCTGTAGCTGTGACTAGTCAAATCATAAGTGATGAATTAAACAATCAATGTAATTAAAAGCTTCTCCCCTGAAACACGCAGCAAGCAGCAATTATCAGTCCACAATAAACACAGCTCCCAGTAATGTAAGTGCTGTCCCCGACTCTGCTAATTTCTTATTAATTTCTTTAACGCCTTTTAATTTATTGGTCATCCTGATGTGTCCCTGTGTATTTTCCTTTCCAGACTGCATTTCCTTTATCAAACAAAGTTCTTGTCTGCGGGAACGTTATATTAGAATAACTGTTATTAACTCTCCCCGAAGTGTCTGGTGCCTGTGATAGCCTGTTCTTAAGGCAGTTTAAGTAGAGCAGCAGGCCTCAGTGAGCATTTTTGGAACAAGATAGTTTAACTCCACAAAGAGTTTGCTCGTGTTGTGCTTCATACGCACTTGGTCCCAATTACGCAGCCTTGACGTATTGGTGGCAATCCCCAAACCGCTCTTATGTCGCTCATTCTGTTATGGATTGACCTCTCTGTATCGCTGTAGGTCCTCCACTGCTCCAGCATCGCCTTCGTCAGCTCTCTCCTCTCTCTTTGGGACAGCAAAATGCCAATACCAGTTAGTTCCCACACCACCAGTTAGTTCCCACACCGGTTAGTAGCAGTCACGCTGCTCCATGTTTTCCTGTGGAGTTCTGCAAGTATTTGGATATTGTGCAGTTACCCCCTGTGCAGATTCTGAAACAGATACAGGGGGAGGAATAGGTACAGGGGAGGACTTCTACTCAAAGCCCAGCTTGAAGATGCTGTACTCATGCATTTTATGAACTTTAATACATTAGGCAAATTTAAACTAGCTTTTCCAGGTTCAGCTGCTTGATGATACATTATCTGCGTCCAGGAGTTCCTCTCTGCCCGGCTGGTGTATAATAATTCCCTAGCACCCAAAGACTCATTACATTCCATCTTTGCCAAAGTGATTAAAATTTTATCTGCCTGCTGCATGGAATTTCACGAAGTTGCTAGCTTCACTCCACCCTTCCCAAGCCGCTTCTTGTTCAGGGTCCTTACCTCTGATCCCCCAGCCTGCCCTGGGAGGAGGTGGGAAGTGTAAGAAGATGAAGCACGGTGCTCAGCCTGCTCATTTGTTGTATCTGCTGATATTAAAAAAAAGAAAAATAGAGCAGGTTCCCTAGATCACATTTTCATTAGTACTCCCAGTTTTTACTGCTCTTGAAAATTCATGAAGTATACCATGCAATTTAAGCCACAGAATCATTTCAAATTTCACACGATTTGAAGCCATTATAAGGAATTTCATTATAGCAAAGAGTTCTATAATTTTTTCTGTGTATTTCCTGGTGATTGCAGGCATCAGAGATACAGGCCACCATTTGGGAGAAACGCTGCAAGGCAAAGTAGCCCTGCGGGACAGTTTGGGTAGTCTTTTCCCTTCACTTACTTGCAGTAGCTGATGGGGTTACTGTCTTGATAAGCACAGCGGAATGTTTTCCTAGTTTGCCCTCTGCCTCTATGAATGAGCATCTTCTGTACTTCCTTAGCCTGTGCCTTGGAAGAACATTCTCCCCTGGAGGTGAGCCCACAGGAGGATGTAGTTAAGAATTTGCTCCCAGCTGCTCTCCACTTAATTGACATGATATCAGTCAGTAGCCCTCCATACTCTGGAGGGCTCTCAATGCGGTCACCCCAACCTCCCCCAGCTACCCCTCCCTCTTCTGCACCACTCTCAGGTCCACGACCAGCAGTCACCAGCCGCCCGCTAGCGGGAAGTCGTTTGGAAAATGTCACAGGGAATCTCGGGGGAGGCAGGACACTAGAAAAAGCACTCCAACATACTGTGAAAACAAATATTTTATCAGTCTCGTCGTAGCGATTAGACGAGGGAAAAGAAGAACTTGTTCTCTTGCTTATTTCTCTTTATTTATCTTTGACCTTTTCATGTCACAGCCTGTGGGAAAAATGGCAAATTTCAGAAAGACGGACACAGCACAATAGCTGGAGGCTCTGAAACACCGAGTTAAGGCATGGGGGTCCCGTGAGGGACCCAAAGCCTCAGGGTCCAAGTAGTGCTAATAGAAAGGGCCGTGTTCTAACCCGTGTAGAGACAAGCAGAGATAACGGGGACACTTCTTCTGACACGATATTTAATCACATAACTCCAACTTTTCAGTGTCCTGCAAAAAAGAACAGGACCATTCTGAGGGCACCACTGTCACCGCCCCCACCAACGCCTCACTGCAAAGACTCTTGCACCTGGGGGACAAGCAGCCCCCCCGAACACAAGTGTGCTTCTGCCTCATTCTGTGGGGCTTTGGTGCGCTCCCTCCTATGTGTTTCTACTCCAGAAGTGCCATGTAACTTACGCTTTTTTTGCTGACTCAATAAATAATTCTGGTATGGCTCCATCAAAATTTATTATCGACAAGCAGCACAACTAGAAACGCGCCAATTCCAAACAAAACTGAATCTTCTTGTTGTTTACACTGCTTAGCAATAGCATGAATCAAACCCATGCTCAGAGCTGAAATAAGATACAGGTGAAACCATGTGGCCTCCAGGGCCTTCCTCCTGAAAGCCTTGGGAGATGTGATGGGGTGCAGGAGCTGTGAAGGCAACAGCGCTTGCAAACCTAGCCTGGGTATGGTCACAAAGACCTAACCCTTAGCAGGAAAGCTGGGAAGAGGAGAGGTGGTGCCAGGCACTGCAGTGTTGATACTGGCACTCATCCCGTCCCACTCCTGAGTTACACCAGAGCCACGTTACTGACCCACTGCTGGTGGTGACCACACAACTTGAATTGTCCTCTGCAGCCAGCGATGGTTGGGCTGCCTTCAGCATTTCAACAGAGGGGACACAAATGTCTCCTAAAACCAACGCACACCCTACTTTTCCTCACTGTATTCCCACTTCTGGCTGTACATCTCCGTCACAAAAACCTTACCCATGTGCAGCAATGGGGAGGCATCCCATAGCTTGGTTGGTCAGGTCTACTGTCTGAGCAGTGGTATGGCCCTTCCCTTCGCCTAATAATTAGTTAAGCATCAATGTCTCCTTCAAGGCAGCAGCAGCTCAGCCAGGACATTTTAGCTCCAAACTGAGAGTCAGAAATAGGATAAAAGAAAACTTGACAGAACTCAGAAAGCTTTCGGAAGAAGAGTGGCCACAAGCACACTAACCCGAACTAACCCGAACTAACCAGGCAGCAGCCAGGACAACTGTCACAAAATAAACAGGGCAGAGGAGCAGATCTGCCCTTGGTCCCAGGTGGGCTCCACACCTTGGCCACATCTCTGCTTCACGGATGTCAGGCTTGTTCCACCGAACAGGCGCTGGATACTAATTCTGGGCTAAACCCTACAGTCCCCACTCAGGCCAAGTTCCCATGAAAATCTGGCCCTGCTTGGACATCGTGCTATCCAGGGGTGGAGGTAGTGACCGCATTCTGGCGATGGCAGTGTGGAGTCTGTACTCTGCGATACGTCAAAGACAAGAAAAAGTTCACGCTGCAGCACTATCACAAAACCACGTATGCCTGTAAGCCTGAGCTGGCCGAGGGAGCGTCAGGCAGGGAAGGGGTGTCGCAGAGGGTGTTAGCAGCATGAGTTATTACACCGCTAAGCAGAGCCATTTACTGTCAGCCATCTCTGGTCCCATTCCTTGCCTCCTCCGTGTTCCCTCGGCACACAATTATTTGCAGTTGCTCTCCTACCACGAGACACGTGCAGATTATGTCCAGAAACCAGCATCTGAGCAAGAGGTGGCCTGTCTTGACTGTTCCAACAAGGTACATGACAATGCAGCCCTTGGGATGAACATGGGTGTGAACAAATGGATCAGAGCAATTCATTTCTCCCCAAGACAGGCCACTTGCTGGCCACTGAAAGCCATGGCAATACCCCCTTTGATCGGACCTCCTAGCCCAGCTCTCTGCTGATGAGGGAGAGCATCAGCCCACCGCCTGTTTGCCATCCACATGTCCCCAGGGTCCAGCAGGGTCCTGGTAGGGATGACACACCCTAGGGGTGTGCGCTGGCGGACCATTATCTATTACTCTGACCCCTTTTGAACCTGCTGCTGCTGTCAGATGCCAATGACCGAGTGGGGCAGGAGGGCTGGTGGTGGCAGGGGACGTGTCTTCCTGGGGGGCTAAACACGTGCTGCTTGTTGGATATGTCATCCATCAGAAAAAGCAATTCCTTCACATCCCTCCATTACTGTGTTTTGCAGGAACCACGTATGGAGTAAACTGTTCCCACCAATTCCCACACCCAGCAACAAATTCAGAGATCCCTTCCCAAATGACTACGAGGTAAAACCACCTTTTAGTCATTCTTTTAAATGTTTTTTTGAGTAGAAGGAACGCTTGTGTTTGTGTGCGGCTCTTTCCCTGGAAGGCTGGGAGCATATAGCTCGGTAGTGCTCAGTTAAAGCCTTCTGACCTCCTCGAATTTCTAATGGCCGTGTTAAATACGGGCCGCGACGTCAGATGTGTTGTGCAAAACGTGCCAAGTAGGAAATCCGTGCGTGCAGTCAAGGGAACGACACGCACAGCCCTGCCGATAAGATCGAGTTAGCCATTGGATTTAGCAACTCGTCGGGCTGCTCCTGCAATCGTAACTGCTGCGGCCGGTTCTCACCTGGCTGCGTGGCCACCTCCTCTGCCCAGGACAGTCCCAGCCTGCAGTAGCTCTGCATCTGGCCTTGTTTGCAGATGAACTGATTTTGGGGAGGGATGGTTTAAAAACAAACTGAAGGACTGAGTGCTATAATCAAAGTCTTTTCTGATATGCAACGAAGGCTCTGCCCTTTGCACGGAAACGTGGTGCTGTTGCTCCTTCCACTGAGCGCAGCCGGCAGGTAGCGCTGCCTTGGCAGGGACTGCAGGTTGACTCCTGGAGAGCTGATTTATTTTGTGAAACCTAGCAATGGGAAATGTTTTGGTCCTACTGTTAAGCTGGTCTTAAGCCTTATTATGTTTGCTGTTGCTTCCTGATAAATACATTTGCCTTACAGATGAGATAAACCCCCTCGTTGTCTGCTCAAGGGAAGTGCTGCTCAGTAACTTGATTTTAATTTGTCCCCTTAGAATGGAGATTTGATTTTTTTGGGGGTATTGTTCCTATTCCATGGTCTGGTCAAGGAAACAGGTTTAAAGGATTATCATATAATGTTTGTTTTCAATTAAAGTCACTGGTGTAAAAGGACTTAGGGTATCACAAATAAGAATACGAGAAATAGCAAATATTAACACTGCAGCTGGAAGATGTGAGCTTACAAAGGCTGTTTCACATTATTAAAAGCAGCATTGCTTTGTATTTAGTCTCTCCTTATTTAAAGTGAGCTCGGTGCAGGTAGCCGATACGGGCTGGAGGCTTTCTGCTGGCACCGTGGCCACAGGGGAGGTGGCACCGGCAGGGAGGGGTGACGGCACAGCCATGGTGTCTCTGTTGAGATGGCCCGGGAGAGTGAAACCCCAGCAGCTGTTTGTTGCAGGCATTCAGTTCCTAAATTCAGAGCGTAAACAGCAGGGCGAGGTGACGAAAGCCCAGCGCAGCAGTGGCAGCGCGGCCCGTGGGAACCGCGGTCGGTGCCGGGGAGCAGCTCTGCCTCCCAGCAGCCAAACTACTGCTTTCCGCTTCCTTCTGCAGCCCTGTCCCTGCACGCTCGCATGAGGCACTCTGCTCAGTACCGAGGGGTCAGGATCTGGCCCCACAAGTGGCCTTCACTGCTGCTTATTCAGAAAAAATCACGTGCCTGGTAACATTCCCTCCAGCTCCTGGCCTGTGGCCGCAGGGGGCTGTCTGGTGGCCACTGTGGTCACCTGGGTTGTGCAGGGGAAATCTGTGGGTGCAGGGGGCTGCTGGGCTGAGGCACAGCGTGGTGAGCAGCCCCGGGAGAACTTCAGCGGCAAGGTGAACTTTCTGGCAAAATTCTGCTGTTGAACCCACCGCTCGCTCTTGGCTCGTACCTCACAAAACCTTTTGGGTGAATCCCTCTTTAAATGCACCAACCTGAAACACGGTGTTTTGCAAAACTTCCTTGTTACATGAGGCTTTGCACCGCTTGTTTCATAGTGAACATTCAACACAGGCTTAAAGCATCATGTCGTGACTGCTCTCCCCTAATCAGTGCGGTTTAGTTGACAACCTCAGGTCACCCCCCGGCTCGCCAGCTAAAAGCCGTGTTTGCTTTCCAGAGAGCACGTACCTGCACCAGCGAGACCGAGACCGAGTTCGGCAGCTTCACCGAAGATCTCTACCTCAGCGCCCTTGACGACTCTGTCTTCTGAGAGGCTGCGGGGCTGGCGAGGCTGCGCGGCGCCGGCACATCACCCAGTGCCGCCGGAGCGGGCTTCGTGTCACCTCCGCTGCGACGGTGCTTCCAGCCAGGGAAGGAGGACTCGCTTCCATGAGGTGCCTTGAGGAAATACTAAACAAAAAGTCCCAGTTTAAGCAGGATCTCAGTATATGGTACAAGGGAGAGAAAAAAAACCTGGAAAAAAGCCAACGGCTTTTTTTTGGGTTGACAGTTTAAGCTTTTGGATTTTTGTTTTCAATACCTTTGACAAGCCAAGATGCAAAATGCAAACTGGGACTTGGCGCAGCCCTGTGCCTGGCAGCAAGGTACCCAGCCGCGGTCCCTGGCACTGACCACGGTGGGTCAAATACTAGGACAAGAGTAAAACAAGGTGTAGAGCACCCCAGTGCTGTCACCCCCCCGGTGCTGCAGGGCTACAGCAACGCCGTCATGAGTGGGGACTCGCACTGCCCTCACCGATGCACTTTGTAATGAAACAGTGTGAACTTGGCAAATAACCTGAAGAACCGCCACGGAAATGCAGTTCACTGGTAAAGGGCACGTCTGTGCTGTGTGCCAGCTCTGAGCGTGCAGCCAGACCGCTCCCGCGCAGGGACCGCGTGAGCGCGGCGGCGGCCAGGCCGTGCCCGACGTGGCAGTGTCCCTCTTGCCCTGCATGCCGGTACTTACCGCTTGCTTTTTAACCAAACGCAGCGCCAGTTTGGGATGCGGGGAGAAGGCTGGCTCAGCTGCATGTCTTCATAAACCCCCAAAGCCTCTGGATTTTATAGGCTATGTAAGACAAGGTTAGTTTGCTCCTGCAGCTGACTTACGATTGAAGTCTCGTTACTTTTGCGCACGCAGCTAGAACCGCCCCTCGTTACTTTTGTGCACACAGGTAACACATCACCTGGCTATTTGTGCATGCACGGCTGGCACCGCGCTGCCACAGGCACGGCTCCCGACATCCGGGCGTTGGTGAGCACGGCAGGGTTCGCGGGTGGCCTGGGGTGCTGCACGGGGTGCGTGCGCTGGGAGGAGCCACGTTTAAGCTTACAGTAAGTTTGCAGCCCGGGAACTGGAAACTGTTCTGGGAAACAGCTGTGGAACACTGCAGAACACTGACAGGAACCTCCCGCTCACCGGCCCCTGGCAGCCCCCTGGCAGAGCTCCTACCCCAGCGCTGAGCGTGACACCCCTCGGAGCCCTGGCCGGGCACGGCCACCACCCAGCACACCACCGGCTCTGCCCACACTGCACTGCTGGACCCTGCTGCGCCAGGCACGCGGCGAGACCGGGGCGGGCAGCATTCCTACTCTGATTTTTCCTGCGAAGTTCCAAGATACCGGTAAAAACGTGTACGCTCATGTAGTTTTGTTGCTGTGTGGACAGAGCTACTCGACTAACGACACCCGGATGCCTGCTGCACGCCTCTCCTCGGGTGTCCTGACTGCCCAGCATGCAGAGGAGTCCTTGCTGTTAATTCCTGCCCTGGTTTGTGAAAGTTTATTTTTTTCTTCAGGTTATTTTCTTTCTTCATGTAACATTTGTACAGTTTGCAGAAGATAGTAGGCATTTTTAATATCTTGGCTTCCCTGGGTCTTAAACATCCCCAGCATCTGGCCGTATGAAGCCAGTGGGGCTGCGATGGCTGATGCATGCGCAGGGATCGCGGTGGCTGGCGGAGACTGTGGCCGGGGGACTATGAGACCTCAGGTTCTGGATGAAACAGGAGCTTCACCTGTGTTTCCTCCACTCCCTTCTCCTGCGTGAGGGAATGCCACTGCAGGGGTGGGCTCCGTCCCTCTGCCCCGCTGCTCGCCGGGGCCGCGGGATGGGGCAGGCATGGTGACTCGCAGTTGGCTCATTTTCAGCCCAAGGCTCCTTCGCAGGCTCTTGCCTTTGCCATCAGCTGGCAGCATCTGCAAAAGGACCAGAAGGGTCGTTTGTGCTGCCTGGCA
Source organism: Psophia crepitans (assembly GCA_013399095.1). NCBI lineage: Eukaryota > Metazoa > Chordata > Aves > Gruiformes > Psophiidae > Psophia > Psophia crepitans. Next base: position 2,383,833 of record VWZZ01001977.1, on the reverse strand, counting down.
CAAGAGGGTGAAGCTTAAGACAAAAAAAAAAAGACAAACTGATTAACTTCCTCAATTGCACCTACAAAACAACGCACAGTCTGGGAGCGCAGGTTTCAGCTGTACAGGAGTTAAGGGAATGTGCCAAGGGACCTCTTGGTGCTCCTGAGAGGCTTTCTGAGCTGCAGGGGCTGGGCCGCTCCTTCCCCTGCAACGCCAGCTGCCTTCGCTATTTCGAAAATCCAACCAATACTGCGGCCCATTTTTCTTCACTATCTCTTATTCCATCTCCAGTGAACTGAGTTTGGGACGGTGTCGGTTTCTGTTTGTGATTTGTTTACTTACGTTGTGTAATCCGTGAAGGGAGTTACCAAATAAACCTCCTGCCCGAAACCACTTGAACAGCCCGGCTCTGATGTCTCCCGCTGCAGACCCCGCAGTGCTCCTGTTCTTGCAGAGTCCCTCCTGCTCCCAGGAAGCCCCCTGTCCCTCGAGCCGGCCGGAGATGGGGTTAGGTGCGTTAACGAAGAACAAAAAGAAAGATCCGACCCAGCAAGTAAATTGTTTGGAAAGTGCCGAACGTAATGGAGTTCCCAAGTGCTACAGACTGAAAATAATTACAATAAATGAGCCAGTTCTCATCTGGGTGAAATAGCACGGCTCCATCAAAATTAATGTGGCTCATTAATGTAACAACGTTTGTGCCTCAAATGTCGCTCCTGCACGTGATTTTAATGGATTTGAGGTGCCCGGTGTTAACAGTCTAAAATCGGAATTTCATTACTAAAATCCTAAAAATGAGACTAAAGAGAATTCATTTCCTGTAATGCATTTTATGTCATGCCTTCAAGTGGCCTAATAAATAAGATTTCTAAAAATAATTTCTTTCCCATTAACAGCAAGACATCGCAGAGATTAACGCACCAATGTATTTGTTTTGCGTTTGAGCCGTACTTCGGGCCGTTTGGAAGCGCGTGTGAGCGCTCAGCACACACTTGGGAAGGCAGCGGCAGCCTCGGCATTCCCGCGGCGTGCGGGCAGGGAGCTGGGGGGGAGAAGATACGCTTCGGCTTTTCTGTGTCGCTGGTGATGACGTGCGTCATGGGAAAACAACTGCAACGAGCTGGTGACGATGAGAAAACCCGTTTGGGCGTTCATCTGACCAGCAAGGGCACGTCAGGTCCTCGGTGCTCCCAGGGATGGGTTCCCTTGGGGACAGCCAGGGCTTGATGGCTCCGAGAGCCGTCGGGTGGACGCTATGCGCGCTCTAGTAACTAAACCCGAGCTGGTGGGAAGCGGCAGGAGCATCTTCACGTTCCCGGCCGAGCGCTGCCTCATGCGGGGGCGCGCTGGGGAACCTCACCTTTGCTGACGCCACCCATGTGGGAGGAGGAGAGCCACTCCGGGCAGAGCTGCCTCCCCGCGCCGTGGCACTCGCAGCAGGGCGTCGTCCTTTCCGGCGGCGAGAGGAAAGGGAGCACAGCACCTTCAGAGCAGACCCGGCGATTCACTCTTGCGGCCACGTGCCGCTCGCCGGCTCTGCAGAGGACAGGCCGCGCTCGGGGCTGCACATCGCGTTTTGCCGCTGTTACGCCGGCCCGCGCCCCAGCCTCCTAGATCAGCGCCCGTTTTTGTGCCCACAGAAGTAGTTATTCCAAAGTTTTGTTTTCTTTACACCCAGCCACAACCCCAGCACGTTCCTCCCGCTGCAGCTTTTCCCCGTGCCGCTGCGAGCGCGGCCGCAGGAGCGTGGCCCTCGCCCGCCTCGAGGGGCGGCGATTTCACGTTTGCTTTTTACAGCCCGAATCGTGTTGCCGGGCTGCTTCGCTTTCAAGCTTCACCGATGGCAAAGCGCAACGCTGCTCCTCGGAAACGCGGAGCACAACCGTACGGGTCCTGCGCTGCCACCCCCGAACGCCAGGATTACACAAGCGGGTTTAGCGATTTCGAGCGGGGCTCCCCCACGTCCTGCGCCAGCCCCGCGGGGAGCCAGCGGCGCTGTGCCTGGAGGGGGGTGCTGTGGGCGCAGGGCCGGGGGGCTCCGCTCCAACAGCCCCCACGGGCCTGGAAAGGTCGCGACTCTACAGAAAAAGACATAATCACCCCAAGTTCACATCACAGGTGGGTGTTGGGGTTTTTTTTGGCCAGTTTTGGAAGCAGAATTAAACCAGCCATACGAATAGAAGTTTTTTTCCCTACCTCCACAAAGTTTTGGCTGAAGCCAGCTCCCGTCACATCGGTGACAACCCCAGCAGCTGCCGAGGGAGCTCGTGCCACCAGGTACTCACCAGGTACAACGAATCGTGGTGGAAAGACGCTCCTGGAAGACAGGTATCTTTACAAATGACAGAATATTTATTACCAATACCTTTAAAAAAAGATTACATCTGCTAGATCACTGATAAATATCATTTACACTGGGGAGAAAACTACAGCAGTTGGGTTTTTTTTTTGTTCCATTTTTCTTGGTTTTGTGTTTTTTTTTTTGTTATTCTTTTGTGTTTGGTTTTTTTTTTTTTTTTACATAGAAGTAACCATATCAAACTAGGAAAGGAACACAGCTTGAAATACTGACAATATTTCTCTGGTCAACACCCCTGACTTTTACACAAGTGGAATCCTGATTATGAGTTACTGAATAAATATATTTAGAAGGTCTAAAAGTTAACTGTATTATTCTGTAAGCAAAAAAGACAAGTTACAGGCAAATTCAAGCTATCAGGAAAAAAAAAAATAATAAACCACTGCAGCGCATTTAAACTTGAAAATTTTATAGAAAATTCCGTTGCCTTTTACTAGCGTTATCCCATCTGAGTGAACTTACAAAATTACCCCGTCGTAACAAACAGTCCTTCTCTGAAGAAGAATTATTCTGCTGTGGATATTGTCATTTTCCAGCGTGACTTTATTTTGCCTTCAGGCGTCTGTGAAGAGTTTCCAGATGAGGCAGGTTTCCTCGTGGGGAGCTCCCGGGAGATCCCACCTCCCCGCACACCCTGCGCCTCCGGGCAGAGCGCGGCACGGCTCCTCCGCTGCTCTGCCTTCGCATTTCCTACGCGCTGGAGCTAGGAAGGATGAGGAGTTCCGTTCCGATGCACGTGGAAAGCGAGCGTGCGTTCGGACGAGGAGCCCAGGGCGCCTTTACGTCTCTGAGGCGCCGCATTTTAATTTCCTTGGAAGAAAATCCCCCGAAGCGAGGTGGATTTAGCCAGGTTTGCACCCGCAGGCGAGAACCGCGTCGTTGCTCGCTCCTTCGGGTCCCTGTCCCTTTCTGTCACTAGAGGCAGAGATCGCACCTTTGCAGTATCTTCGTTCCTACCCAATTTAACGCTAACGATGATCAAGACAAAGCTATCTCAAGACAGTAAAAATGGACCCTTACTGCACGATGCCAGAGCATTAGCTACAAGTCCTGTAGTCCACAAACGACCAAAATCTGTGCATTTTTTTTTTCAAGATTATCGTGTTCTTACTGAGCATTTCCAGTTTGTCTTGCTTAGACCTCTGAATAAAAGAGAAGATCTTGTGTGTTATAAGAGCTTGATGTAACACAAGAATCATCGTAATGGCCATTTAAATACAGCCGCATTACGAACCGAACTGGGAACAGTTCTGCCTTGCGTGGCAGTGAAACTGTACAGGAAAGTTGCAGCCAATTTACTGAGAACAACTTTGAACTCTCCGTCATAAAGGAAAAAATTCCAAACAATATTTTCATGATAATGTCGTCCGTAGCATTTTATAGCAGAGGAAAAATTAATATCTACATCATATGTTAACTTTAAAAAATTCTATAAAACACTAAATATATAATAAAAAATATGCATATAAGGACATATGTAAACTGCTTTGGTAACATCATATTACAGATGTTTTCAGTGCATTGCAGAGTTTCCAAGGAAACCTCAGACAAAGCTATATTTGCTTTGAGGAAGTACTGTATAATGCCATTCCTAAAGAAGCATAAACATTTTTCCAGTAGTAAGATGTACTCAAACCACAATATTACTTAGTACTGGGTGTCTTCAAAACAACTAGCTAAATGTTGCTTATATTATAAACAAGAAGTCCTTTATGTAACTGTTGTCATAAACTGGACCGAGCTGTGAGCGATATCATTATTGTGCTGATGGCTGACAGCGTGCAGGCGTTGGAGGTCGACGAGCCGGATCCTCTCGCGTACGCATCTGAGCAAAGGAGAGAGGGGAGAAGATGAGCCATTGGTGAGGGGAGCAGCCGTCATTAACCCAACCTCCCCCCCGATTTTAACTCTGTTCCCTGCCATGGAGCGTGGCGGCAGGAGGGGACATGGCTCCCGGAGTGTCAGACCCCAGGCGCCGTCCCCTCCTCCTTGCTGGGTTTCACCTCTCTGACCAATTTCTGGCTTAGCTTAAATTCCCGCCGCTGTTGCGCTGAGGCAGCTTTCACAGCTACGTTGCTTCGTGGCCTGTGTACTATTTTTTTTTACAGTTGCACTACATTCAGGGCACTCACAGCACCAGCCTGGCAGGATCCAGGTCCTGGAGGAGCTGCCACCAGCTCTGTGGCCCACCGCGTCGAGCCAAGTTGGAACCGGCATGTGCTCCTGCTCTGCTCCGCTCTCCTGATTAAATTCCTCTCTGTGGTTTATAGAGCCACAGTGTACAGCCGTGGTGGGGATAATTCTGATCTCACCCAGGGTTTTTTACATCACTGTAATTTTAATGCCATATTCCTGCATTGCAGAGGCTCCTGATTTAATGCAGCTTATAAACTGTGGCATTATTAATGGAAGATGGGACATGGAGATTTTGCAGAAGCAGTGCTGTGTAATAAAATACTCTCTTTTCTGTTTGTTCTTCCACACAATCTCATTTCCCTAAATAAATATTTATGCATCCAACACACAATGGAGTATGGCTATACTCCATTTATACAGTAGCCTTATAAATTTAAGAGCCTCTGAACGCTGCATTTTGTGTTTTGCTATAGTGAATTGCCGTGAAACAATATATTCAACATAAATATGAGTATGGAAGTGAGGGAGTGGAAAGTGTCTAGAAATGTTAAATACAAATATCTCTACTTATGACTGTGTTTCTTAAGGTTTAATCTTGACTTGGGATGAAATCAGAAATCACTACTGGTCCTACGTAAGGCTGGTTCCAGGTCCCTGCCCGGGCAACGGCCAGACCTACAGCCCGCCCCTGCTCCGCTTCAAGGCTCTGCTCCGTCCCCGCCTGCAGACGCAAGGGGTGACCGGGGTGAAGCTCTGCCCCGCTGGTGGGTGAGGATGAGGAGGAGCTGGGCCAGGGATGCTGGCTCCCTGTGGCACCGACCCTGGTTCCTCCTGCCCTTACTTGTTATCTTTGGAATTCGGATTTGTTCGCTGCTGCTGCCGTCGCCCCCGTCGCTGAATGGCTTTATCTCGATGATGTAGTCCTCGTCGAACGGTAGGGAGAGCTCCACGGAGGTTTTATTTGTCTCGATGACGGACGTGCTGCTCTGCCGGTTCCACCTGTACAAAACCTGCAGTGAAGGGGAGAGAGAAAAGGAGGCAGAAACGGCAGAGACATCCACTGCCCTAAGGGCCTCTGGATTTGCTGCTGCTCTACTCCTGCCTCTGGTGCTTAGACCCACGTCTGGTCACCAGTGGTGACAGTGCCAGCACAGCGGTGACAGTGCCCGAGGTTGGAGGTGGCACTGGGAGCAGGGCGATGCCGATGTGCAGCACGAAACACAGCTCTGGTACCTGGTGGAACCCCTCAGTGAAACCTGTAGCGTGGTCAAGCTAAAATAAATCCCGAGGCTTCTTAAGGAAAGGGAGTTGGTTATTTCACGCAGTGCCACAAAGGGCTTCCCAGAATAAATAAATGGCTTTTCTGAATTACCTTCTAAGATTGGGGAATTCTACTAATTTAGATCATCAATTGTGACATAAAATATAAGATTTCCAGGAAAAAAAGAAGAAAAATGGGCAGTGTTTTGCTATCATTCAGGAAAGAAATCAATTTGGCTGTGCTGTCGTAACAGCAAGTTAAGGAGGACGTTGTGGAAACCCACTAGATGGAGTTTGCTTGTTCAGGGCGACGGGTCTCTCTCAGCTTCTTTCAACTGACCCCTAATTTGCATTTCAAACCCAAAATGCGCAGTGAAAAGTCGGTCCAAACTGCTGAGGTTCATCTCAGGTTCTGACTAAAACCCCTGAGGAATTACTTATTTTTGACAATCCGATACAGCGCACCGAAGATACTCAGAAGTTCGTGCAGGAATTCAGGAGGGTTGGCACAGGCGCGCGGGGCCGATGCCGCTGGCGCTGCGGGCTGGGAACAAACTGCAAAGCCTGCCCAGGTTCTTCATCGTTCCGCGCTCTGGTGGAAAACGTTCGCACAGCTCCACCCTCAAGGCAACGGCTGGCGACTGCACGCTGATGTCGTCTTTGGGCCAAATTAAACCCTTGTGTAAAGTGATAGAGCTGAATTCTTCCCAAGATTTCTCTCTAGTTAAATTATACCCCATTAAAACTGCTAGTAATGAGGATTCTCTTTCTTTTCCTTTTGGCTTTGCTTTCTGAAGAAAATAGGAGTTATTAAAAAAGCATTTTATTTATCTGCAATTAAGGAGTCAAGTCTGGCCTCAGAAGGTTTCCTGCAGAGAAAGGCAGCAGTCCTGCGGTGGGAGCTTCGGGGGGAAGGAGCTGGTGAGGGGCCGTGGGCTGAGGGGCGCTCGCAGGGCTGAGGGGCGCTCGCAGGGCTGAGGGGCGCTGGGGCGAGGGCGAGCAGCTGCACAGGTATTGCCCCCGTTTCTGGAGGAATGTTCCTGTTTTAACCTGGAAAACCATGCAAGGGCCATGAAAGACACTTTGTCCGGTCTTACTACAAACCCAGCTTGACACTGGATTCATGGCAGCGTTCCCCAGAGCCCAGTACGAGAACGCGGGGGCAGCTGAAGCTCGGTGGGGATTCCCTGCCGGCGAGCACGGCGGTGCAGGGCGGTGCTGCCCAGCTGCCTCTGCTGGCAAAATACTCACTTTGTAGCCTCTCACTTCCGACTCGTTATCCAGCGCTTTCACTTGGTCCCAGTTCAGGATGATCTTGGAGTCGGATGAATTCCATATGATGTTCCCGGGGGGCTGGCTGGGTGCTGTACCAAAATATACACAGCACTGTATTTTTAAGGGGCACCGTTTCCCCGTCGGACCCCTCCCAGTACCAGCGCTGGCTTCCACCACCATAGCCGAGCGTGCCCAGCGTCCTATCGCTCTGGAAAACTAATGAGCTGTTTCAGTGCTCTGTGCCCTCAAGGTCACTGGAGGTGTGACACAACACGGTGCTCTAAATGAAAAAAGGATTCAGTCAGTTGCTTGACATGCCTGAGACCAGAAGAAAAAAGCCCTCTTGAACGGCGAGATAAATATTTAATTTTCCTGCACAGCTGTGATTTCAGTTTTGCATGCTCCGCTTACTTAACGCGGGCAGAGCCTTACACACACAAAAAAACCCCTCAAAGCTGGCAAGTCTTCTGCACTAAAGCCCGGCACAGGGAAGCCTGGCAGCTCCCTCAGACACGAGAAAGCTGGAAAAGGAGGGGAGCGCTGGCACAAACCCTCCCGGGCAGGAGCCCCCACCCTCACACACACTCACGTGGCTTTTTGGTCGTGACGTTGACGGCGGCGCTGGGGGGGCCGGTCCCAGCCGTGTTGTACGCCCTGACTGCCAAGTGATACAGCGCGTTGCCTCTCAGGTTGCCGACTTTTGTAGAGGTCTGATTGCCGACGGTTCGAATCCTTTTTGCGTTTTCTTCCTTTTCGTCGTGTCTCCAACATCTGACCTGAGAAGCAGAGCAGGTACGTGTTCACCTGGCAGAACCCGGTTGTTTCCAGCGCTTCTGCCCAGGGTGCTACAGGGACAGCTCCGGCGCCCCGGTACAATCGCTCCTTGTTCCGTGCTAGGAACCAGCCTGGCTGCAGCACTCCCTGCCCAGGACCTCAGACGCTGGGCTGGGATGGAAGCGCGTTCACACAGGATTCCCCCAGCAAGCTCTACTCTCCATTTTCAGCCAGATAACACAGAGGAAGAAGTATAATTGTTCACCACGCAAGGGAAACCTCCACGTACCGAAGAGACAAAAAGAAGCAAATACACCCCGGGAACCCACCCGCCCCATGGCAGCAGCAGCAGTGCTGCAGTGACTGCCCGTGATGCATCTCCGCATCTTTCATCACTTCGCACTGAAAGGACGCTGCGCTGTGTTTCCGTACCTCATATCCCTGTATTCTTCCTTTGTGCTGGTTCTCCCGAGGGGGAGCCCAAGAAACTTCAACGTCTGAGGCAGAAAGACTTCTGGCCAGAACAGTGGTTGGGGCTCTCGTCGGCTCTGGGTAGAGGAGTTAAAAATATAATGAAGAGTTTTCAATTTTATGTTCAATTAGTCCCAAACTTCAAGGGACTGATTGTCTTCATTGCATGGGAAAAGAGGCATGCCACCAAAACAAACTTCCCCATGTCAAAACCATGGCCTGTGCCAGACGGCACCGCTCCACTGCCTAAGGAATAATAAGACGTCACTGCTAAACTCAACCCACGTTACCATGTGCTGTAATTAGGACAAGAGGGAACGTTTTCTAATCAGTGGACATTAATTCATAGTAAATCTCAGTGGAATTCTTTCCAGATTACATATTACTTTTCCATTAATATCAAAAGATTTCATTACGATTAATGTTATTTTAATGACTAGCAAAAGAATTAATCACGGCTCGCCATTTATTATAAATCAGAGCAAGGATTAGGTATCAAAGGATATGTCAAGGTGGATACTAAACCCTTTCAGACCCGGCCAACCTCCCCGTGTCCAGCGGCAGGGAGGAGGGAGAGGCGGTGGGGTGGGCTCCTGGCTCTACCTTCCTCTGCCGAGTAGACGACCGTCACGGGGCTGAACGACCCTTCCCCCTTGTTGTTGTACACCCCCACTTTAACTTCGTAGGGGGAGAAGGGCGGCAAGGTCTCGTTGCGGAAGACGTATCTGGCAGCGTCCGGGGAGGCCACGACAGTCTGCATCCAGCTGACGGTGCCGAAGGGACGGAAGGCCACCACGTACCCGAAGCCGCCGCCGTTCTGCAGCTCTTCAGGCACTGTCTGTGGGCAGGCAGACCGTAGGAGAAACAGCACTTTCAGCAAAGGCACACGCTTTTCTCTCCATCTGCATGCTGGCTGTTGCTCTGGGTCCTCCTGAAGCTACAGTCCTAACCAGAGCATTAGAGATGGGAGCCCTGTCCACAGCTACCCTGAACTCATCCCAGCCCGCCTGTGCTCCGCAAGCTCCCTGTAGGCAGGGGAAAAGCAGCATCTCGGGAAAGACACTTTGCCCAAGACTTAGTTACTCCTCGTGGGTGCCCACCTTCCTTCACTGACTAGATGGAGCTTCCAGTAGCTGTAGGCACCCCAGTGACTAAGAGGCTGAGGTTTGTGGGGGTGAACCAAGGACACGTTTCCTGCTTTCCCAATACGCGTGCAGCTGCTCTCACGCCTTTGGAGTCACGCGTGAAGCCCTGCAGAACATATCCCAGCAATGTCCCAGGCAGTGTGGGGGCTGGCGGTCCCTCGCTAGGCCATGGCACCACAGTGACATGGACTGGGAGAGCCAACTACCCACCTCCCGCACAGCGTGAGCGGTTAGAGACCATGATGGTAGGGAGTGGCTTGTGGTGGAGAAGGGCAGGTAACTGCTAGCTAACAGCTAGAAGGAACAATCTGCCACCTCCAGCTCACTTCTGGACACACTGCTGCTTCCCGCCCTCAGGCTTGCAGCCCCATAAAAGCTGCATCAAACCCCGAAGCTTCAGTGTATGAAAATAATCTGTAATTCTTGGCCACTCTCCCACTGATGTCCATGGTGTTTAAGCATGAGCTGGGGTTGCTTTTGGTGCCTGCTTTTTACTCTGTATTGGAAGGCTCAAAAAATACACCAGACCATAAAGGCCTGTGGATGTTTAAAAGAATAAACTGCCCGTTCCATCAAAATACAAATTATATTTGCTGCAAATTATGACTCAAAGTCACGGCTGATGTTCGTGCCATGTATGTTTTTGAAACATATTGCTGTGTCTTTAGGAGACATGGAGTAGCTAATTAGTCGAACGGAGAAGGAAATGTAGCACACTGAGCTGTGTGGTAAGGACAAAAACTCATTTATAGTTTTTTAATAACCTTAAAAATATCTCTGGCGATTCATTCTGCCAGCTTGGTCAGGAATAGCGCTAAGTGGAAGTGTTAGCGTGTCTGGTGAAGTTCATTATTAGGAGAAATATGCCAGCTGCATCGCATCATAACATGAAAATATGAGCAGACAAATGACTAAAGTTCTAACCCCGACTGCCTTAAGGAATATTAAACATTTTTCATCTCTGTATCTCCTCTTGCTGGCTTTCACTAGCCGCAACGAAAGCCAGCGTGCAATGCGTTGTGCTGCTCACTGTTTGCTGCCCTGTCTCCCGGTGCAGGGCTACGGGTGGAGCTTGGGAGCCAACCCCAGCAATTCTAATCAGGTCAGGACCTGCTGAGCCAGGTCTCACCAACCCCCTTTCTGCCCATCCTGTTTTGCTGTACGCGTACGGACGTGCTGAGCGTCAGCGGGAGTCGAGCTCGTGTCGAAGCAGCGACGCGCAGCCCGTTCCCGGCAGTGCCCTGCACAGCACTTCTCTGCTGGCTTCCTTGCACGGTGGCCTGCAGTGGGGGTTAGCTCAATTTTAATAGCTGGGCTGATTTTACCACACAATCTGGTCTTATTACCGCAAAGTGAAATCTACAGAAGCGTCACTGGGGTCTGGGGTGAAAGGGTGCATCCAGACCAGGCCCACACTAATTTTCCTCTCCGTTTGCACTCCACTTACCTCCCAAGTAATGACCAGCTCAGACTTGCTCCCTCCACCTCCGCTGACGTTAGCTGGGGTCACTTCAGGAACTGCAAAAAAAGATGCAGAAGTGGCACATGGTGACTCTGAAGCCAGAAAAGTGCGTTGAAATGAAACGGACCTACGCAGCAACGGGACTCTGCTGGCCTTCTCCTGCTGGGCACCAGAAACGCTATTAGGAAATGACTAATTTGCCATGGCAAATAGCACATTAAAAGTATGTCAATAATAGCATATTAAAAGTATGTCAATTAACTTGTGTATTCAGTTACTAATTGTTTAGTTTAAACATTTATCTTTCGTAAAATGGGGCTTTTATTTATTTTCCTGTTTCATATTATGTTCCATTACAGGCTGAAAGAGAACTGAGGAGCCACGTGCCAGGGTTTCCCATAACTGAGGCACATATCCCTGCAGCCACCACGCTGAGCCTGCTGCTTGCCCTGATCCCCTTCCACCAGGTGAAGAGACAGGGACAGCATCAAGGAGCTTTAAAGCTCTCCAGCTTGTGCTGAACCCCTGAACACCTCAGGCACTGCTGCAGGTCACCGTTCCGCTCTGCCTGCAGCAGCCTGAAGGTACAATGTGGTTCCAGGAGGCAGTGGTGTGTTTGGGAGAGCGTCACTGAAGGCAGACCAGACCTTCAGTAACCCCGTGAAATGATCCCACTCGCAGGGCAGCTCGGGGTGGTCACTCCAACACCAGTGGCCCCCAGGGTGAGGCCCAAGTTACTCCAAGAACCACAGAAGCCCCCAACATCCAGGGACTGCTCACCTTCCAGCTGTGAAGTCCAAACTTCTGCACTCCAGAGTTCCCATCGCATTGATCAGGGGAAAGCAGAGTTCATGACTCTCATCAATGGATGCTGGCCAGTATTTTCAAAAAAACTTGCTCAAATACATCGTTTTCTGGTTTTGCTTTTTTTTTTGGACAGCCATTGCTTGCTGCAGGGAAAAGGCATGAAGAGCTCCACAACTTCCCCTGCCTGTTCCATGCACGCAAATAACGTGCCACGAGGGAGGAGAGCAATGGGCGCAGAAAGCGCTCCTCAGCTTCCTCCAGTGCAACACGTCTGTTAGTGCTGACGAGCATTTAGTCATTTATTCAACAAGATTTAACTCAGCTGCCCACCACTACTTACGAGCTTCTTCAGTTCTTCTCTTCTCGGAAGGTTTGCTGGGTTCTCCAATCCCAATCAGGTTGGCAGCCACTACTCGAAATTCGTACTCGACCCAAGGGTTCAGACCCACCACTGTCGCTGTGAACGTCCTGCCATCGATGATCTCTGGAACTAGGAGACAGCCACAGGTCAGGAGTGCAGTGAGAGCCACTACAAGTATTACAGAGAGCCAAGAAAAGGTCATAGACATCTCACACCCCTAAAAGAGAGGGATTAACGTAAATACAAAGTGAGCAAGGATTGATAAAGCTTTTCTCATTTTTCTAACAGTTTGTAAATTGCAAAGGGGTAAAAGAGGCAGCATTAAAACACTCTGCTTCTGGCACAGAATTTCCTGCTACTAAAGAGTTTCTCCTAAATTGCCACTTTTTGAAAACAAAGTGTCGAGACAACAGGTTTAAAGGAGTTTTTTCTCTTTTTAAAAACACGCTGTTCCCTCTATTTAATGGTTACTGGAACAAAATTAACCTCTGACGGAATGAGCAATTACATCATGGGATTTTTCCCTCTATCCGTAAAATAATTCTGCTTAAAGATAGGCCAGACGACACGGTCTGTCCCTGAGGGATGTCTTTACAGACTACAATTACTGTTGTGTATCTCCAGCGCGGCAACAAAAGATAGGGATTCATTCTGTTTTCCCTTAAACATTCATGAGGAAAATGGATGAGTAACAGTGCTGACTGGACTCCAAACCTTTTGGGTGCCAAACTTGGAACTAGTTAATAAGACCGGTGCTCTGCAGACAGTGAAATGACTTTTCCCTTCAGGGTGCAGAGCTGCTCCCCATGGCCTGTGTGTAGTCCCGATGGATGCGTCTTCCATCGGCAGAGCTCTTCGGGAACAGGCAATGGACCTACCTGTGCTCACCGCTTGCCATCCCACCGAGAAGGGGGTCCTTGCCTGTACGACATACATCGTAATAGGGCTGTGGTTGTCTGCTCCTGGCCTCCAGGACAGCTGAGCGGTGGTGTCGGTGATTTCATCTATCGTCACAGCTTCTGGGGGACCTGGAGGACCTGTTGAAAGAATAACAGGAGAGGGGTGCTTAGAGGCTTCATGGTGACTCGAGGAAGGAGCGCTCTGGTCCTCTTCCCTTACTTGGGACAGAGGGAACCGAGTCCCTGCAGAGGCGTTAAGCGCAGCCCCAGCTCTCATTGCCTCCATGAGATCGGGAGGCACGAGGGAGATACCCGAACCCGGAGAGCACCAGCTTCACCCACGGCACCCAGGTGCCTCCACATGGGCAGCAGCTCTGGTCCCACCACATGCCTGAGCCACCCACAGAGCACGGCACTTGCTGCAGCCCTGGGGACCACCTCTGCTGTCTCACGGCTGCTGCGTGAGGACTGGCCTATATACAAGTACGGCTTTTGGCTGCAGCTTGGATGCACCCAGAGGCTGGTGAGGAAGGAAAGACCTGCCTGTAACTAGCAACGTGTCTGAGTAGGGACCAGACATTTTCTGCTTCGCTACTGGGTTCCTCTGAACCAGTAGGGCACCGTAGGATGTACCGATCAGAGAGAGGACCTCTCTGCTGCATCATACGGCCGTTACTGTCAGTGGTGGTACCTGAGATGAAGTCTCTCCCCAAAAGTACCATCTCAAGCAAACTCTCTTGCAATTCATTCTGTGGACCAAAATTATTCTCATATGATATTCAGAGACCTGGACATGTTTAAATATCTAAAATCCCCCCAAACCTTCCAATATCCTGTCTTTAAAATGAAAGTTTCAGCAGGTCTAGCCAGATCTAATTTCTCAGAAATTAAAACTTTAAGTTGTTTTGCTGGGAGGGAGTAGCCACACAGCGCAGCCTCACGGAGCAGTTAGCTTAAAAATCTTCTAAAAATCATTCTGAAGGCTCTGTTTGTGCACCAGCTATTCACCCCCTGCTCCAGTCTCAGCCCAGGGACGTTTCCCAATTATTTGCAGCCGGTGAGACAGTGCAGCACAACTGTCGGTGCAGCCGTGGGACCACTGGCCTGGACAAACATCCCTGTTGATGTTTTTAGGAAGCGACACGATCAGTATATTTACCATCATCGAGGGTCATGTTCTTATGTGAATTTAATGCTCCTCCTGTTATTTACAGAGCCAGCACGAAGGAAATTACCTAACCGAGGTGCCCGTCAGCAGGTTGGTTTGAAATGTTTGTGCAAAATGAAAAGAAAAATTCGTTTGAAATCACGCTGCGGGAAAAACCCACGAGTCTGTAATGGGGAGCGACCTCCCGGGGAGGAGACTGCGGCGGCGCTGCCTCCAGGAGCCCAGCACATGGCCAAGCACGTCTGCCTTCACATTCCTGCGGGGCAAACGTGGTAAAAAGCAAAACAGTGTTATGAGGATAACAGAAACACCCAGCCAGAGACAAGGGCACGTTTGGCAATGGAAGCTCAGGGCCTAATCTCACACGTTTTACTCTGGCACAGGTTTGATACAGACAGAACTTCTTTCTTCTTTTTCATGCTCTCCTGCGTCCACTGAGTTGCCCAAGAACTTAGGTTACGTGGAGAACGTGCAAACTATGATTTTGCTGGGGTCTACAAGAACTGCGGGTAGCAGGTACACAGCAGCGCCAAAGTTTGCCTTCCTCAAAGCTAACGAGCAGGAAAATAGCCATCATATTTATGGTAAGGATCCAGACTCAGGTTAACTAATTGCATCTCTGTTATAGTCATACTTCCAGATCACCTGTGTGTGGTAATGAGTAGATCTGGAAATACCAGTGAAGTTGCTAAATCATGTTTATTCTAGAAACGGAACAATATTGCTGGGCAGAAACGCAGTGAATGAGCTGGATACTGTTTCTGCTGCACAGTTCATCAAATAAATGAGCTCAGCTGGTGCAAGTTTTGCATTCAGGACATGAATGTGTACTAGTGTGTTTATCTGCGCTGTGTGTCTGTTGTATGAGTATGTACATATGAAAGAGTCTTTATATGCACTGTTCGAAAAGGTACAACGAACCCCAGCGTGTACTCAGAGCTTATTTCTTAGATTAATTACAAGATGCTGGGATCCCCATGAATGTCTCCGAGCCCGGGAACTGTCTCAGCACCAGCAGAAGATAGGGAGGAAAAAAAAAAAAAGAAATTTTACAACAGCAGCAGCAGTAACAAAATTCAAATACCTCTTACAATCAGGTCTGCAGCAGCCGATAGCTTGTCCACACTTGTTTGCACCATGCAGACGTATTTCCCAGCGTGCTTCAGCTGGATGCTCCTGATCATCAAATCACCAGCTGAATCCTGCTGATAAAGTAGGGAAAAGTGGTTACAATTACTTTTTAATGAGCGCTAAACATCATTATCACATGAAGGACACTGTGACTAATGGATTTACTTTACACTGGCTGATGAAAACATTAGTAATGCATGCCGTGGCCTATTAAAATTATGTGAGTCTGCCTTGAAGATAAGAGCAGGAGCGTTTCTAAAATTACGGCTCCTACAAGGGGCAGGGGAGCCCCGTTTGGGTCTGTTAAGCAGTTTCCCCATTAAAATGTTGTGACAAAGCTTATGTAGGACAAGTTCGCTCCGATTCCTCCTTTATCTCTCCAGATATCCAGTTTACAGCCTCTCTGGTATTCAGATGCCCAAGTTGTGTCTACATCTATTTCCTAAGCGAACACCAGCCCAAATTACGAGACATCTGTAATAGTTTCGCGGCTTTGCATTACTGCCAGCATTTTGATTGCCCGGCGTTTTTGTGCTAAAGATCACGAGAACAGCACTCTCCGAGGAAATCTTGCATCACCTAACAGCAGTAATTTGTTTTCCAAACGCCAAGTGCATGTCTGATTAACTGTTGAATAGAACTAATTATGTTTCTGTACGTATAGGAAGCTGAAAACTCTCTAAATTTTTCTCCAGACACAAAGCATTTGATACCCAGCGATTTCTGATGTAACCTTGTGGTTGTGGCTTTCTGACTGAAGAATATTACTAAAGTTTGTAGTTTTAGCTTTGCGGGCCAATCAGTCGGAGTCGCTGGGACCTGCCGTCGCTGCTGATGGGCGCCCTGGGCATTTATCTTGACGTGTGTCTTTTCATTATTTTTTTGTAGGGATAACAGCAAGGCTTGTTATTGTATTTCCTTTTCATTTCAGCATTAAGTTTCACTCCTGACAAATGGAAACACGGACTGCCAGTCTGCCTGAAACCCAACGGCGCACGTGGCTCTGTAAAACCTCCTTTAGAGAAACATGCAAAAACCTTCCCAGCTTTCTACCTCTGATCAAAATCTGTTGCATTTCTTTCCTTCTATTTCTGGGTACCTTCATTCAATGAAAGTGGAAAAGAATTCAGCAGGAAGGATGAGGAAACATTTTTAAATTCCAGCTAAGTTAGAAATTAACTTCCCCAAGTCCTGCCTGATACGCAACAGGCTAAATTAGATGAAATCTGAACGTGTTATGGTTATGAAGGAAAACAAACTTTTAACCCATCTTCCAGACACACCCCGTGAAATCGCTGCTCCTCCTTTAGTAAAAATTACTTGGAAATTATTTTTGATCAGAAGAATGGCACAAGAAGCTGAGGAAAGCCTGACCAGTGTGCTACCTCCTCGTGTGAACCCCCTTTCTAACAGACGGCATCCCGAGGTACCTCCTGCAGCACCGACCCTCTCCAATTCCCCAAATGCATGCCACAACATCTTCAGGAAATCTAGAGCTACTAGAAAATCTGAAACAACCTGCCCTTCCCAGCTGGGGTCTAAGCAGAGAAAATCAAGCAGGGAAGGACCATGACAGGCACCCTGACCCTGCTGAGGGCTCTCTGGTCCCAAACCTTCTTGGAGAGGCAGAAAATGGCAAACAACCCCAGCAGATTTTCTCCTCTCCTAGCAAAGGAAAGTAACCCTTACTCTCACTACTTTTTCTTCCCTGAACCTGCCACTTGATCGTGGTCTTGAGCGACAGCGGTGGCCAGGGCTGTATGTAACGGGCAGTCTAAGCACCATTTCAGACCTGACTCTTCTCTTGGCTATCAGATTTCCATGAATGTGATCTTTTCAACCTTCAAATAAACAATTCTCGGGACATTGCAAAAGTTTGCCTTGTCAGTGGGTACTGGCTGGTTTCTCACAAGCAAAGAAACAGCCCAAAGATACCAACGTGACATGGCCAGGAAAGGTGCACAGAGAACACTGAAAAGAAATGTCACCTCCGACGGTCGGTGATGTTTGTACTGCTGTGCAGGTTATTTGTTGTAGAGGAAAAATACTTATTCTAAGCATGTGGTCATAAAAGGAGGACACAGACAGAGAGAGAGAAACATGCCAGCAGACACTGCCTGAACAAATTTGAGGCTGTCCTCTGATTTTCCACTCTTTTCAGCACAAAGTTCTACATTTTTTGTATTTTACATTTCTTTTACTGTTACAGACAGAAAAAAAATCTATTATGAACTTCTTCCTTGAACGAGAAGGCAGCTTTTTGCAATGAGAAAACATATTCTAGGTCTTCTGACATACATCCCACTGCAATGTGAATGCATCGTTCATGAGAGCAGATTGAAGTCATGTCATTAAGAAACCGTAACAATTCTACATCAACTATAACGTAGTAGTATGCTGGCAATGTTCATCTTCTCAGGCAGTAGGACAGAAGATATCTCCTACTGTTAACTCAGGCCATTCCTTCTAATAGAGGCCCTCTTCCATGTCACCTACTTTTCTTACTGTGAGGAGATTGCTTTAGTATTAATACTTACCCCTCCTACTCTCTCAAAGTGATCCCCATCTTTCTCAAAGTCTATCAGGTGTCCATTAAATGACCAGGTAAACACGATATCTAGCGAGTGATCGTGAGATACCTGACAAGGCAAGACAATGCTTTCTCCAACAGTGACATCCATGCTGAAAGGTGACACCATAACCCGGGTTGGATCTACAAACAACAAA